>JAPYYQ010000443.1:0-64625 GCA_030522585.1 Anagyrus pseudococci
TATCTACAATTAAATTTCAATTTCCGCCATTTCATAAAAAAAATAGTAAAATTTACTATTTAATTAGTAAAATTTCCTAGCTAATTTCTTTCAGTGTAGGATTGCTCTCTCTCTCTCTCTCTTACTTACTTTTTTTTACGTTGAGAGGTATGCGTTTTCGAAGGGACTGTTTTGCTCTGCGTAGGTAATAATACCCGTGGGCCGTTCGGAAGAAATAGAACGAGGGCTTGTAAAAGTCGCGCTGAGGTGATCGATAACTGTGCTCTCGGGACAACGGACTAATCGTACGCAATTTTTTTTCTGCTTTTAAGCTATACGCGATCTTTTCATTCCCAGTTTTATGAGGAATCGAGGATTTTACCATGAATTATGCTGTTTTTTTTACTTTTTTTTTAGTTCTCAAGCCAGACTCATCGTTATTAATGGATTACAAGCTCTCTCTCGAGTTTTAGAGTCATATCAATTAATTGCAACAGACGGATCGGGAATGTTAAGTTGGCGTAATGGCTTTTGCTAAATTTTCCTCGTATAAGAAATGAAAAATCTTTCTAAAAAAGAACGCAGCTTAATTCACGGTAATCTCGGGAGAAACGGAGTTTTCTATATATCCGAGAAAAGTGCGATTCTTCGCGCTGCGATTTACAACCCGATCCCCCTCCTTCACGAACTTATTATCAGTCAAGAGCGAATTAGCGCGTCTTAGTCGAATCGAAAGTTAACAGATAAAGAAGATTGAACAAGAAACAGAAAACGAACGAGAGAGAGAAGTTCAAACTCGGCTGTTAAATTCCTCGACTTACAATTTTTATTTTTTTTTTTTAAAAAAGAGTCACCGGTAATACAACATACCTCGACCGCCACGATAATTTCGCGATCTAGCCATATTCGCTGGTTACTCCGAGTAAAAACGGCTAAAGGAACGAGACGCACCCTGACGTTATCTACACACACAAGCTCGGATAAAAGTTTTTTCTCTCTCTCTCTTACTCGTCGATCCGGACAATCTTACGTCAACCCTCCCCGTAAATATACGTTATCCTCCCCCTATAGCTCCTCGTATATTATTCCCGGCGCTCATCTTCTTTTTCGTATTTTTTTCTCTTTCTCTCTCTCTCCCTCTTTTTTAGAATCTCGTAGGCCGCGCGAAGTGATTTATACATTTACAATCGTGTCTGCCTCCGCTTACGCACTTGGAATGTCCTCGAGTCGTCCTTCGACCTTAAAGCTACATAGATGTGCTATACGCGCTGGAATTGGCAAATTTTTTTATTTATTCCCCTCTCGGTTCTCTCTCTGACATTGTTTCTATTATTTTTGTTATTCTCGTTTCTTTTTCTTCTTTTTCGTCTATATTTGTTTACTTTTGGTGTCATTAAAACTCTGTCTTTATTTTTTTCTATTTTATTTCTCTGCTTTTCTTAGTGTTTTTTTTTTAATTACGTACAAGCGTTGAAATGCGAAAGTCGGGGAGAATCTAGATTTATCAATTAATTCTTGTTTTCTTTTTTTCTCTTTCTTACTCTTTTTTTTGTCAATTTTCATGTATCTTTTACGTAAAAATTTTAAAGGTCGCCGATTTAATCGATCGATCGTTTGCCTTTTTCATTTAATAATTAATCTATTTAATATCGATGTAAGTTGACGTTTATCGCTTTTAATTCCCTCTTTTTTTATTCCATCATCGATTTCCGCCTTTTTTTTGTCTTCCTTTATTTTCTCTTTCATTACACAAAAAGACTAAGATCTATAAAATCTAACGCGATTATCGATATGTCTGGCATTAAAGATTTAATCGAAAAAAAGTCTTGATCGATTATTATCAGGGGGAGGTGGCTAGCGCGCCGCCTTTAATCTTAAAATCGCTTGTGTCCTCCCCTTTTATTTTTTTTTACTCCTCGCAATCGACATAGATTTTATTGAAATGCAAAACTCGCAGCACGAGCGTAATGCTGATTTACGTAGCGAGACCGAAGACGAAAGTTTAAATCTGAGATAAACGCGCGCGGACGTATAACGACGCGACTGTGTGCCTGTCGTGCACACACTGTTTTTTTATTTTCATATTCTTATTACATCCTATTTTTCCTTTTCTTCCTCACGAAATATCGATAATCGACAAATGATCGATCGGCTTTACAGATTTCTCCCCCCACCCCTTTCTCGCGAATCTACATCCTATTTGTCACGCTCTCGCGTTCGGAGAAAGCTCCTCGAGACGAATTTCAAGACAAAAATGCGAATTCTCCATTTCTCCTCCTTCTCGAAATCGCTTTTGTAAAAACTAACCGTCGCCGTCGTCGTCTCCCTCCCGCAATAAAACAAGTCGAATACAATCGTGTACGCCTGCCTTATTATATTTTGCTTGTGCTTAAATTCTCGCAAACTATTTACACTTGGCGTCTATTGCGCGCTGGAGGGCAGGTAGGGGAGAGCCTAATAATGATTTATTATCGGTTACTTTAACGTACAACCCCCGCTGCCTCCGTCGACGAGTCAAACTACCCCAGCATCGACGTATACATCAATCCGCGACATTACTCTCTAAAAACACATAGTCGACGCGCGATCCTCTTCGCTGCACACACTCATGTAATAAGGTCATTTCTAATACTCGATCGCGCGTCGACTTTCTCCTAAAACAGCCCCGAATTACCTCGTGCGTCCGTTGATCCGGAAGGTCTCGAGGTTCTCGGCTTACCGGCCGCGACCCCGAGTCATTACCGATCAACGAACGTAAATGTATATGTATAACCAGCCGTTGGGCTGTTAAGCGCATCGAATGTGCGATTATTTACAATTAAATACAGTATTATAACGTGTGTCATTCGACAACAACCGACCGGACCCGTTATAAGCCGTGTTTTTCCAAAAGCGCATTCGATGCACTTTTTTTGGCGGGGGGGGGGGGCGAGGTGCCGGTTGGGCGCAGGTGCCGAAATCGCTATTCAAGATAGACAGCCGCGAACACAGTCCCAACGACGAGACGCGCGTAAGGGGGAAAGGGGGGGAAGAACAGCGGCTTTGATAAAAAAAAGGAATGGGCGGGATAAAAAGGGGATTCCCCTGGGAGGCTTGGAAATAAAGGAGCGTCAGTCTCGCCGAGCAGACGCAGCCACGTATACATTTACCCCGGCGAGATTTTGTAAAAATGGAAGACAAGGTGGTAGAGGGGGGGACTTTGGGTGGGGAACAGGGTTGGCCGATATCTACCGCGGCTGGATAACCGGGAGAGTGTACGCTATACCCGTGTGATCTTGGAATCTCTCGCGAATCCCTTTGTAAAACAGTCGATACGTGCGGGATTAAAACTATTATCCTTTCGTTTTTTTAATCAGTAAAGACTTTTGTAAAAATAAAAAGGTGATTTCGTGTGCGCGCGCGTATAGGGGAGTATGATTGTCAGGCGTATATATAGATATATATATATATGTATCTCTCTCGATATCCAACAATATTGTGTATAGGGTTGAATATTTTATTTTGTAGCTTTGATTGAAAAATTGAAAGGTACGTAAAAGAAAAAAATATAAATGGAGATTTGGCGTTTGATGCGGAGCGTCACAGCGGCGGATAAGCGAGTATTTATTTTTATTTTTATCTCTTCATTTGTATTTTTTTCGTAAATTTGTCGACCGATAGCGCGAGTATACGTAATCCGTTTTGTGCCTTGTTTTTTCTCTCTCGTTGACTTGAAACGACGAAACACCATAGCGAGATAAATAAACTTGCGCGATGGAACACATTGTCTTTCAAGGTACAATATTTTAAGCGTATCATTCTTAATAACAGTACTTTCTTTTTTTGTAAAAAAATGAAGTAGGACGAAAAAAAACGCGCGGCTAATTCCAACGATCTTCATCCAGTTTACAACGGGCGTACCGGTAATAGCCTGCCGGCAATTTTTCCGCGTAATAATCGAGCATCGTTCACATGCGCATACCGAAATTCCCTTTGAAAGCCAGTCAGCCACAGCCGAGGTCGGAAACGTTTGATTGCTCGACTACCAGAATTGAATCTCCCTCCACACCTCTTCTCTCCCTCTCTCTGTAAAAACGTTCGTCAGCTCGAAATTTGCATCGCTCGTTGCAAAAACAAAAAAAAAAAGAAGAAGCGAAATTGAACACACTCGATAGCTTTCACGCACGATTCGATTTAAATTTCAGCCAATGCGAATTCAGGCCAATTTTCATCAGCTTCCCCTTGATATACGTACGGAGAGTAGTACCTACGGATCTTGGATAATAAATCATCCAGTGAAGAGAGAGAGAGAGAAGGGGGATTGGGAATCTCGGTTTCGGAGACGTCGAGGTAATCGCTCAAAGAGCAGATTTGATCCACGGAACATACGCGAACGATGACTCGAAGGAGCCGGATTTGTTCGGATGAATATCCGGAGTAGTCACGAGCTTCTCCCTCCGATTGTCGTACACCGGAAAGAGCCGGTTGTCAAAGCCGAACGTAAATGTAATAAAGGCCCTTTGTTCCGCGGCCTGGGCTTACGTAAAGATCGCGAAGAATTCGAAAAATTAATCTACAAGATGAAAAATCGGCATTGAGCGAGTAATAATCAACGGCTTAGAATCCAATCGTTACAGTCGAATAAAAATTGGATTTTTAACGGGGTAAGATGTCGATTCCAAGATCACACGCTTTTAAATCTTCGTAAAAATCAGCCATTAATCACAGAAAAATTCACGCCGACGATCGAATATAGATTCGAACGACAGATTCATTGTGCTGGCGATCGTTCGTTTGGTCAAACGAAAAATCGCAGAACAAAAAAAATAATAAAAAAACAACGAGTATTGAACGTCAAAATACGCATACCGCTTTTCCTATTCCGATATCGCCGGAAAGGGAACGAGGAAAAAAGTTTGTTTGTTTTTTCGAAACCGCCTTAACTCAGGCTCTCGAACTATCGGAAGAAGGAACTTTAAAAGAGTGGGGGGGAGACTCGGTGGTAGGTAAAGGGTTGGCGGGGCGTATTGGTTTATCGAAGGAAATTTTGTTATTCATTATACGTAGGCTAGCGCAACATAGCATCGATTCTCGGGAATAGAGCCGAGGTCGCTCCTCCGACCCGAGAGCGACGTTTTATATGTATATATACGTACGCGAGTAATAAATTCCGCGGCTTCGACTTGATCGAAGCGTAATCGCGAGCCGACAATGGCCATTGTGTGTATTAGTATACCGGCTGACCAATCGTTCCGACACCCTCTCTATTACGATATCCTTACGAGTTTGTTTTTCTTTTTTTCCCTACGGAATAATAAAGCTAAGTCTCTACGTTTGACAGAGAGAGAAGTACAATCTTTTTAAAAAAAAAACAACCGTGTGTTTAGACGCTATTGGCGTTAATTTTTTTTTCTTTCTCTCTCCCTGTAATTACCATTATTATTATTATTCTTTTTTTTCCTTTTAAAATTTTAATTCCATTTATTATTAATCCACGGCTCTTTCACGGCGCTCGCTTTACTGTTTTTTTTTTTTGTAATATTTATAAATCTCCATACGGCCTTCCCCTCTATTTATATTATTTATAAATAATTCATTCTCGTTCTTCTTTTTTTTTATTAACGTTTTTACGTGTGTATTATGTATACCTATATACAGAGTAGCATATGCATAGCGTTTAAACACGCGCGTGCACACGTTGCGCTTCTTTTTTAAAATTCGGGTTCAGTCGCAAAAAGGCGCCCGCGGGGCTTTTTCAGTTGCCAACACACATACACGTCGAACAGCTCTCGTTTATTTCAGCCTCGACGTTTCGTAATGTTTATATATCTAACGTTTTTTTTTGTTTTCATTGTCATAGTTTCTATAAATATTTATATATATATATCTCTCTCTATCTTTTCTTTATACCCTTTATTACAAGATTAATCGCGTCTCTATATATCCCAACGTCCAAGCGCATACGATTGTCACGCGCACGATATACACCTCTTCCCGATAAGCCTTCCGAGTTTGCATTATCAAATCGGTCCTTATTTACAAGCGTTAGCCCCATATCCACACCGTACACGCGATATAAGCTTGCATCTTTCACGCGCCCAACG
Organism: Anagyrus pseudococci; assembly: GCA_030522585.1. Taxonomy (NCBI): domain Eukaryota; kingdom Metazoa; phylum Arthropoda; class Insecta; order Hymenoptera; family Encyrtidae; genus Anagyrus; species Anagyrus pseudococci. The sequence goes on from JAPYYQ010000443.1 coordinate 6,063, forward strand.
AAAAAAAAACGATATGGACAGAGGAGAAGAGTGGCTGGAGAGCAGGAGGGTAAGGAATCGGGTCGCTCAGGCTGCAGCGGCAGTGGAGAGGATAGTAGGCTGAGCTCGGGTCCGCCCCGTGGTTATTATCAGTATCGCGATGGTAAGACGCGGGCGAGGAGGCGAGGGCGGGCCTCAGACGCGCGTCTCGTTGTAGGGACTGGAGGAGGTGTGCCGGGGCCTACGGGGATCGTGGGCCTCGCCGGGCACGCTGAAGGTGACGTTCGGCACCTGGGCCGGGTCGTCCTCGCCGCTCGAGGTACCGCCACCGGCGGCGGTACCACTGGCCGGGCGCAGCAGCGAGCGCTGCTGCTCGGACTGGCTGTCGCCAGCGGACGACTGATGGTGGTGGTGACTCGGCTGGGGTGGCGATTGGCCCGGGCCACCGCCCCCCGCCTCGCTTATCGAGGTCGTCGAGGCGAGGATACGGCGACCGCGTACCTGGTAGCGCTGGGGATAGCAGCGGCCGCAGCAGAACTGCAGGAGGGCCCCCCGCGAGGCGGTGCTGTGGGCTGGCGACGTCAGCGGCGACGGCGAGCCGGCGCGCTTTGGCGCACCGTTGAACGGCACCTCCATCTCCACGAATTCCCGGTCCTGAAACATACATGACATTTCGTGGATTTTTTAAATGCCTCCATTTACTTATAAGCGACTTATGAATATGTTATCTGGTCTATGTAGTTATTAAATAAGGTTCACTTTACATTCGGGGGAAGTTAGGGACGGGAGAAATCGATAAGCTCGACTTTTATGAGCTAATAAAATTAGTCAAACGGATGGAATTGATAAAAAAAAAAGGAAAATGGAAAAAAAGCAAATCTTTGAAAAGAACCACTTAGTAGTCGAGCTTTGCCTGCAATAACCGTCGTCTATGAAGTCAAAAGAAGCGGTATAGCTCTGCTCTCGATATTATGACATTCTTAAAAGATGAGATTTATGCTTCAAAGATCGGCGAACTGGTAGTTCGTAGTAGTAGCAGCAAACTCATTCAGACAGTCGCGTTTATTCGAGCATATACGTACAGCTAAAATTGATGCGACGAAGCTTCAGGTTAAATGCTCGACGTCGCTGCTTTTTTTCTCATTCTATACCCCGAGCTTCCCTCCGCGAGTTTGGAAAATGTAGGTCAATAGTCTTTTGCGTTCGAGTAAATATATTCAGCCCGTGGAATCACTGGATATTCGTTCAAACCTGTATATACGTATATACAGGAGAGACGGATGAGTCGTGAATGCGCTTCATTCGTTGGGTAAAAAAGCAGGAAAAGGAATGAAAAAAAAAGAATTGCCATCTCGAGAGGGGCTAGTTTTGCGGAATAATGCTCGGTCGGAATTAGTTTTTCATTACCGATCTCCGCTTTGTTGCGCGGCAAACGATCGAAAAATACCCCCGAATATACGCTGTCCTGGGTAATTCACGAGAGCGCGTGTAACTTGGTTTATCCTGCAATTTGCCATTTAAATTTTCGTTTTTTTCCCCGGAAAAGAACAAGCCTCCCCTTCCCTAACAGTAAACACAAACAACATCCACATTTCTCAAACTCATCCCTCTGTCTGCGCCTTCTACGCCTCTTTTTGTGCAACGAAAAGGAACGAAGGAAAGGGAAAAAAGCGAATTTCAAAAGAAATAGGGGGCGTGGAAAATTTCAGAATAAACAAACGTTAGAGGGCAAAGGGAAAATCCGAAAAAACAACAATTTAAGCCAGGCAGCGTTTTCGGAAAACCTCTCTCCCTCCCCATCTTTCTCTCTCTGAGCAAACCCATAGGCCAGACAGGCCGGCGAGGGGAGAAAGAGGCGCGCGCTTTAACGATCGCGCACACTTGGCGCGATTGCACCTGCGGGCACACGAGAGGGTTAAAGCAGGGCATAGAGAGCAGCGCTTGCGGGTGTTGAAAAAAAAAGAAAAGCTCCCGGGTCTCTCTCGGGGAAAGAAGAAGAGCCGGATGTTTCGCAGAGACGCAAACAACCGGGCGTGTCTGGTCTGCACACTCTGCATCTCGCTGTACACTCAGACGCGTCTCTACCCCCCTCCCTCCTATTCCGCGTTTTACCGCATTCCGAGCTTGAATTTTCTGCAAGCTCGTGCTCTGTACGCGCTACATTTCTGTTTTTCTTTTTCTCTTTCTTTTTTAAGCCACGTAGCTCGCTTCTACAGGAATCTCAATACGATACGCAGACACACACACACGAAAAGTAATTTCGTAGGCTGGCCGAGATTTTATTATGAAGGAGAGTAGAGGTATTGCTAATTACGGCGCGCGACGCGCTCGCTTCTTAATTAAACACCATGACAAACAGCCCCGGCGAAAGGAAGTTGGGTCGCGTAAAAACGAAGACGCCTCTACCCCTCCTACTCCCTCTCTCTCTCATCCTCAGCGGTGGCCGAGCCCTTAGTTCAAGCCCCTATTAACCTACTTATAAACCCTCATGTACGTTTCTTTGCAGCGCGCCGGAGAGCCCGAGATTTCCGTGCCTCATTTAAGTCGGCTTGCCTTTGTGCTTTCTCTCTTTTCACGACTGCAAGATGACTAGCTTCTTTTCCCCCCCCCCCCCGATTTTCTTAGGAGCATCCCTCTCTGTGTACGTGCCTGTGTTTACGCTTGTGCGTATGTGAGCTGGGCCTATTGTCTCTTCTCTATACCAACTTCGTCTGAATGAGGTCTCGTTTATTTTAAAGTCCCCAGCGAAACGCGTGCACGATCCTCGCGCTTTGCTTCCTGGCACTTTTCGACGGCGATTCACGCGCCTGCGTACCAAATCAAACTCGCTGGGATGCCTTCTACTTTTGATTTGAAAAATGCTTGGCCTACCTGATGGTTTAATTAAAATTAATTGGACGTATCCGCGCGCAATCGAATTACCCGGCGTATTGCTCGCTCAATTTATCAACAGCAGAATCGGTAGAGAATGAGAGACAGAGCTGGGGGGAGGAAGAATGAAAAATTTTGTCCTTATAACAGTCGTAGCGGCGCTGCATAACAAAGGGCCGCGCGAGCACCGTCAAGGGGGGTGTGGGGGAGCTTTGCACAAAAGAAGTTTTCTCACAAGAGTGTCTTCTGCCTCTCTAGCGATCGACTAGAGAGAGAGAGCCATTCCGAAACTTCAGAATTCCATTCGCCGGCAGAGCCAACTCAATGAAGCCGAAACAAAAGGAAAAGGCGTCATTCAGCATCTCTCGGTCTCTCCCTCCCTGATGCTCGTCGGGCCGAGCCGTAAGCGGACGCGCCCGTTTCCCGCCGGTAGATAACAGCTCTTCTCTCTCTCTCGAGAAAGGGAGAGAAAGAGGAGTGGGCGGGGAGAGGATCGATGAGGCCTTTGACCAACGGGGGTGGGTGTACCATTCCGCGCGTGCATCCGGGAAGATCGGCGCTCGCTCTGCAGGCCGAGGAGGGCGCAGAGATGGAAAGACGCCGAGAGAGGGAGGGCTGTATCGACGAGTGGCGGAAAAGCCCGGCGTCCCCTACCCCACCCTCTGCTCAGCTTGTATACGTGTGTATGTAGAGAGAGAGAGAGAGTAAAGGGGCGGCTGGCGGCGGCGGTCGACAAATTGTTAACCCAGAAACCGGGCGCTGTCTTGAGGAAACGACGGATGCCTCTGCGAGAGAGTGTCTTTGCTAAAGCCGACGTCGCTTTGAATTACACTGGCAGATGAGGAGCTGTAGATGCGGTTTTGATGTTATCTATGCTTTTTCAAGGGGAAGGGAGAATTTAAAGCGCCTCTGTGTGTGTGGAGAGAGATTTATCGGGGTTTTCGGGAGGGGAGGGGTCTTCTTTTTTTTTTATTACAGTAGTAAATCAGCATTTTGGTGTGTTTTATGATTGTGATTCGAGGGCCCGAGATGAGTTATTAAGACTCGTTGTAAAAAAATAGATATTTTTAGAACGCACGCCGGGCTAAAACTAGGCTATATTCGGCGGGGCTTTTTTATAACGGCGAATTTGGTAAATCAAGTTTTTTTTTGTTTTCGTTTTAACGAGTGCATATTTTACAGCTGATTCTTGTTTAATGGATTTCTTCTGTTATCCATTTGGCCGCTTTGTATATATCCCATTCATTATACGACGTAATTGCCCTTTTTACCCAACTTTCGACTTAACTTTTTAATTATTTCTTTCTCGCTGGCGGGTTATATAATCGTTATCCTATCCTCGGAAGAGATACGTCGGATTTCATAGGCCGTTTCGCTCGTAAGTATATCGGCTAAGGAATGATCGATAAAGCAAAAAACAATAAACAAACGCTTTTAATAAATAAAAAAAGCTCTCGCTAATCTCAAGCTCCCCGCGCAAATCGCTATGATCGCAATAAAAGCGCGAAGAAGAAGTCTCTCGCGATACACAAAGGCTCGTTAGGCCGATAATTATCAACAAGAGGGAGAGAGGGAGAGAAGGCTCCTATCGGATACTGAAAATTTCGAGTGGGCCGGTTATAAAAGCGTTTGAAGTTCGCCGGGAGGGTCCTTTCAATTAGGAAAAGCCTATTTCGCCAATTTAGCGACGCTGCAAGAGGAAGCGAGAGGGCGAGTTTTAACTAGGCCAAAAGTGAATTCGGATTAACCGTGTACCGCTAGCTTTCTCCCTCGGCCTCCAGCGGGGGGGGGGCAGAGACATACGGCCTCGGATACGCTTAGAATTTTCGACTAGTGAATCAAGCTTGTCAAAGGCACGTGTTGTACTATGTCAACGCTTTGATTTTTTTTACCTAGGGGTGACCGAGGGGGACGTGTGCGCAGCTGGGATTTTTGGATTATTAGATTTCGTGCGTCGCTTGAATATGTATGCTGATGATGGCTATTGTTTTGCCGGCTCGGAGCTAGAAATATTTTTGTATACGTGTGTAGCTATAACGCGCGTCGTGGTTTTTCCGAGCTTTTTTTCCAGATTCGCCCGATGAGACAAGCTTTTGATTATCGCGAATACATCGTTTTGCTCGTTTTTCTCTCTCTTTTTTATTTTGTCACTCTCGTCTAATTAAACGAATAGCCCCGGACGCGATGCGAATTGGAAATCTCCCGCAAACGTTGGGATAATTTCATTAATAATCCACGTCCCCTCGTCCATTTTCTGATTAGCGAACAAATTAGTGTCGGTTTTTATTTTTCTTTTCTCCTCTCGCTGGGTAAACGTATATTCCTGCGGTCTACTCGAATCACTCTCCGCGCTCTCGGCGATATTTCAATCGTCCTTTTTGCGCATTTGCGTATCGAAGATCGATAACGTCCTCGCTGCTTTTATAATAATTAAGCTGTTTCTCGCGATAACCCCCCACGCTCTCGAATTTGTTCTCCAAAAGCTCGCACGCGTATCTCGACGTCAAAAATACCCGATATAATTAAATATTTCGTTATTTCAGCGATCGTAGGATAAAAAGCTCGTTCGACAGTTTTCAATAAGCATCAAAACTCTCCCGCTTTTAACGCTACTCTCTACTTATGCGTCACCTTTGTCGGATCTAATATCGGCAAGTCGCGATGTCGAGGAAATCCAACCGGGGATGCTAGGAAAATATCCTCGCAGTTGTCGTACGCGAAATTAGATTCTCCTCCCAAACGGCGCGTGTCCGACTATAGCGCGACCTTTACTACTTGGCTATAAATCAGCGCGGACGATCTGCCGATTATGTAGCCGGCAGCTAAACTGCGTAGGATCGTGCTCGTCGAAATTAAGATGCATATCGTTTCTCTACAATAGTTCTAGATTTTTTACTTATCCACCAGTTCTCTTTCTCTATCTGTATAGCGTAAGCACTTACTGCGAGCTGTGTGGGACGTATAAATTTTCATAAGGTTAATCGCGCCGGGGATTTTTTAATTTATTCCTCGCGAGATACGAGAGAGAGAGGGAATTTCGATTAAAAGAGTTGCGAAAGGCGAGGAGTCCTGATTTATGAACTTGGAATATCTGCTTATCGGGGATAAACAAATTGTGCGAGCCCGGAAAAGAGATAGCTCCTCGTGATTAATGGAAGCTTTTTGGATTTTAAAAGAAATAAAGAGCAGTCAAAAAGCTCTCATTCGAATTGGCGCGACTTTCCGATTTCGATCTCCATCCAATTTGCGCGCTAAAGAATCAGCTAATTCACGCCGAACGTGTTCGTACACTCTTTTTTTTTATTTTTCAAAAGATAAAAACAAAAGCAACAAAAAAATGAGAAAAATAAGGAAAAAAAGCAGAGGAACAAAGCAAAAACGAAAGAAACGTAAACAGCCGTGTGTAACAAGCTTCACACGTAGAGACGCGAACAAAAAAAAAAGGAGAATAAAAGAAAAGAATCAAGCAGTCGAGGCAACAGGAGAGATGCCACGAACAAAAGCCAACGGAGAGAGAGAGAGAGAGGAGAGAACACGCGAGAGCAAAGAGATACGCGCTCTGGCTTCCCTTTCAATCGGCGAGTAGGACGATGACGCGGAGTGCATATAAGGCGCGCGCGGCCGGCGCACAAAAGACGGAAGCGAGCGTGAGAGATAGATCGCGCGAAGACACACAAAGTTGGAAAGCCTCTTTCTCTCTCACTCACCGATTCCGATCTCTTTGTCATGTGCTGCTGCTATTTTTCCTCCTCCTCGCACCCCTCTTATACTCGTTCCCATTTTTCTCTCTCTTTCTGCTCTCTGGCTTTCTTTGATTCCCTACACCCCATCGCGTTTTGTGCGCTCTTAACTTCTCCCTCAGTCTGCAATTTTCTCGCTCTCTCTCTCACTCTTTCATAATATTTTTTTTTCTTTTCGTTTTCATTATGTCGAGCATTACACACCAAATTATCCGTTATTTCCTTTTCAATTTTAAACGACGTACTGCATTAATCCACGCATTATTACGTATTCTGTGCGTTTTTACAATAAATAACAGCGCTTGGCAATTAATTCAAAGTCAATTACGCGCGCGCATATCCAACAAAAAGCGACGCCTGGGCAGGGAGGGGGGGGGGCAACTCGCCGATCTCCCGGTACGCTCGATCAATTACGAATCCGTTACGTAGTTAACCCCAAAATCAATCTCCAACGTGTCCGCACGCCAAACCGCCGAACCCAAGAACTTTATAACCTCCCCCCTTCCACCCTCCACACCCCATTTACCCCTGTCCGTTCAACTCTCATCGTACAGAGTGAGAAGCCTCGGTTGCAGGAGGGCTTCAAAAGAGACCTAGATCGAGAAGAAGCTCTCGAGAGGGGGGAAAGGGAGCGACGATCGTCGTCGGCTGAAAAATTTTTCGGCTATAAATAGACGTGGGGACGTAAGGTAGCCGAGAGAGAGAGAGAGAGAGAGGATCTCCGGGGAGACAGAGAGTGTATCGCCGGGGCTCGATCTCAATTGTTTGCGCTACTCCCGTCTTCTATATGCCGCACAGACGCGCGCGAGCGCTGCCCGGCATGCTTGACCCAAATAGGTCCGGAGCCGAGACACACACGGGCCCCACAGCCGCACGTGGTGAGGAGAGATGTCTCGGCGCTGCTGCCCTGGGGATGGTCGATCGATTCTGCCTGGGCCGCGGTCCTGTGTTCCAAGTTCCTTCCTCCTGGCCTAAGCAGCTTCCTGCTATACAGCTTGGAGTAAACCGCTCTCCATGGGTTGCTTCCGAGCTGTGTGTTTGGCTTCGACTGGGTAATTATCGACGTGACTTTTTTACTTTTCTTCTCTCGACGTTTTTCAATTTTTTTTTCTTGACTTTTTTTTGGAAGACGAGGGTATACGCGACGTCGCTTTTCACTTCGACGCCTCTCTCTGATATAGAAAATTCGCTCGCGAACACTTTCAACTGGGTCACTCAAACTCCTCTCTCTCTCTCTCTCTCTCTCTCTCCTTCTCTATACAGCTCTACGGAACAAATACCTTCAAATTTCATTCCGCCATATCGCAGCCGAGAGCCAATAACGTCGTCGAAGAAAAAAAAGAGAAGAAAAACTTTTGCTCTCCTGCAAAGAAAAGAAAATTCAAAAATCGTCTATTCCCTCTTCCTCGAATTTCCGACATCTCACCACACTATTCCCAGTGTCTATAGATATAAACCACCTAAGCAAGAATAAGAAGCCAGAATCGCTAGGATTCCGAGGCGGAGTGACAGAAAATGTGACCCCAGGACACTGGCATTAATAAACGCCGAGGTTTAGCGCGGCCGCAACGTCGACCGAGGGTAGTAGCCGGAAACGAGGTGAAATCAGCGCAGCTGCTGCTGCAGCGAGAAGTGAAAGCTCCACACACATATATACACGCTATACACCGTCCCATTATTGAAATTCACGCGAAGCGGAGACGAAGAAGAAGAGTCAAGCTTTCGAGGATTAAAGCCACTTATCGTTAAGGAGCGTCTCGGTAAGGGGAAAAGACGAGCGTGTCCAAAAGCGTACGTGTGTGTGTGTGTGTGTGTGTGTGTGTCTGCCGGCGGGCTTTTCCATCGAGTGGACTTATTGAATTAATCGGTCGCCTCCGCCGCCGCCGGGGAGGCCGCACTTTATGCACCCCTCCTCTTATCGATCTATCGGCAGACTCTTATATATGTATATATGCTCTGCCGACGTCAGCTTCCCCTATAGCCGATGTGTATCGATGGCCCTTGGGCGATTTTCTAAATGCGCTTGAAAATTCCGGAATTTTATAGAGCACAACAAGAGAGAGGGAGAGAGAGAGAGAGAGAGAGAGAGACAGGGCGTAGTCTGTTGAGCTCGACGGTTGAGGAGAGAAATCGAGTTTCTGGGCGCGCAAGCCACCTCCGCACATGTGTTCGGCTTGACTTTGATGGAACGAAGGAGATGGAAGGCTGGGTAACGGGGGTTATAGACTGTGTCGGATTCTGGCTAATAAGAGGAACGCGAGAATATGTACACCAAGAGCGCGTGGATTGGCTCTGCGATAATTTATCAGGAGAGCGTGTGTGTGGGTGTGTGTGTGGTGTGTGTTTGCACAGCACAGCTGCAGTAATGTATATATCGGCCGGTTTATGCGCAGGGCACAAATAGCTTTAACCCGGGCGCACGGCTTTACGAGCCCAAGATTGATCCACGGGCGCACACAGAGAGGGAGAGGAGGGAGGTCGACGCTGTCGTAAAACGCCGAGGCTACTGATTGCCACGATAGCTTCCCGTAAGATCACATCTTTACGATCTACACCCTCTCTCCCTTTCTTCTCCCCGCCCCCGCCCCCCCTATTATCCGCTCTTCATTTTCCAAAATCGCGTTCCGCATTCACGTGCATTTCCTCGATTGATCGCGATCATGAGCAAGTCTAGGGGGGAATTTGAGGTAAGGTCACGGGGATAAATAATGCATGCGTCTGGTGGATGTAAGACCGAGGGTGGGAGACTTGACGTGTGGGGTACACAAATATACGCGTGTTGGAGGGGTAGAGGTTGAATTGATATTTAATGCTGGTGCGTAGGAGCCGCAAGGGTCCGCATACTGCCTGACAAGTGGACGCAGCCTCGTAATATTCGGTGTTTGTACACGAATATCAATAGCTGATATGTGGATGATCAGCAGGTTGTTTATGTGTATCGCTTATATTAGGTGGAGACAGGAAAGCGATGTAAGCACTTGAGTAATGCATTTTTTTCGTTACTGTGAGACTCACTGTATTTCCGAAATCAACAAACTCCGGCCGAGCGTTACTTTATATACCGTTATAAAAGGGACTTCCGACGCTCGGGTTACAAAAGCGGAGTCCTCTGAAAACGAATCGGAATCACCGAGAACAAAGCCCGACAATTACCACACGGGGCACTATTTGGAGGGGGGAAAAGAAATCAAACGCACCGCGCGAGCTTGCAAGCTCTTCCAAATAGACTCGGACTCCCTTTTCTCAGTGGTTAGCCGGGGGGGATGTGGGACAATTACTTGAAATTCGCGAGATGCTCGAGCTAGAGTCTGTGCGCATCGGCAGCTACTGCCGGATCGATACGCGATTTTCCAGCCGGTCACACGAGAGAGTGGTAAGGCGAGCGTCTCCGCGGGACTCCGGTGAATTCAACGAATCTCCAAGTTCCTTCCTTAGATCTCCTCCCCTTCGCTTACACTCTTGCGGAACTAGCTGGAGGACAGCGATAATTGAGCCAGCCGCACGGCGAACGATGACTAATATAATATCTCATTATGCTCGAGCAGCAGTTGGGAGTTCAATTCAGTCGTCGAACGAGAAATAATCGACGCTAGCAACGACGGCTGGGTGGGGAGGTAAAGGGAGGATCGATCGATGGAGCTCATTTAAGTGAATTAGTCCGTAATGAGTTGCCGAGCTAGAATGAGAGAGAGAAAGAGGGAGGGCTCCTTGAAAAGTCCGTCTCGAGATCTCCGCGCTAGAGGTGCTGGAGGGAAAGGAGGCTGGGGGGAGTAAGGGGAAAAAGAGAGCACGCCACTGGGGGGCGCGTATTCGATGTCGGCGTCTCGGCTTTCCCATCTAATAAGCAAGCCAGGGCTTTACCTAAAATCGCTCGGGATGCTTTCGTAGCCGCGGAATCGTTCGTGCCTCTCTCTTTCGTTGACGTTGTTTCTCGTTGGATAAAACGCGTAACGCGAGACGATTGATTTAGGCCATTGCATCTCTCTCGTTTGTCGTGCTTAATGGACCCCTCCTCTTTCTCCTGGTAGCTTTGGCTCTCTCCCTTTGTGTGTCGTATACGGGGATCGTAATCGACTTTGTGCCTCGTTTTTATGCTTCTCTCCCCGAGAGCAATTATATATCTCGGATTTAAGCCGAATGTCGCCTTTATGTGTGCCCCGTCGAGAGAGTGCATATCGGTTTCCCCTATCCATGGCTTCGCTGTATAATAACGGCCAAAGCGTCTCTGATCTTATTTGTAGTTTCATTAGGTCGACTCCACCGCTAACCCCCCACCCTTTCCTCTCTTTTTACTACTGTCGTTTATATTGCGCGGTTGAGAAATCGGCAATTAAAACATTTACGGCTCTCTCTCGTTGTGCACGTGTATGCGGGCGCGGTTTCGCGCGAGAGACGGAGAGAGCTTGAAATTGCGAGATTAATCTCGAGCGAACAATAAAGAGCTTTCCGTGGAATTTCGTTTGTGGGCAGAGAGTAGAGGGGGGCAGAAGTGGTTATAGAAACGACGAATGACTCATAACGGGCCCGGGCGCGAATTTCCTCCATTGCGCAAGAGCCAGTAATTGGCCGGGCGTTGCGAAGTTTATACAGATCGTAAAAAGAGAAAGCTCTGGGTTTTTGAAAGTCGAAATTAAAGCTCTAGAGGTGACTCACCGTCGTCTTCTCGAGGCAGCGTAACAAGTGATGATGCTGGAGCTCGAATATATCCTCCTGCTTGAAGTTCTCGTCGAGCTCCAAACCGCTTTCCTGGGCGGCCAGTCGAGCTTCCGCGGCCTTCTTCTTGCTCACGAACGCCGCGCCGCTCGACGCCTTGGCTATCCTTATGCGCGCAAGTCTGGCCTTCTGCAAATGACAAAAACAAATGCATTTCGTTAGTATATTATTGTTTGGTTACAGCTAGGATTATAGGCTAGTGGACCGGAGCTTGCGAGCCTAATTAAATGTAACACACGCCGGGCGCTTCTCGGGAGAGCTTGCAATCCCGGCGTATGCAGCATTAAATGGCTCATCGTGTGAGGGCTCTGTGTATGGAGGGGGAGGTAAAGCCGAGTATCAAGGCTGTGTGCTGGCCACAGCCGCAGGGGACTCGAGTGCCTTATCTCAGCCTCGGCAATTAACGTTTACGATCCGCGTCCGTCGGCGTGATTATCGTCCGACTTGACGAAGCCCCGGCTAATCATGTTGAGCCTGAGATGCGGGTATATGTGTATTTGACGCCACTAGCCGTCTGATTTTCTTAAGTGCGAGAAATAGAGAGTCGGTAGTTACAGTTGCGCAAGGCACAGTCGAGGCTGTAACGATTATTTGACGCACTTGGCAATAATATTCAAAGTCAACGTTAATTACGGTCTATTTATAGATAAATTCGTCGTGAATAGGCTACGAGTGCGTTGTAATTGCGTCGCAATCAAATTTCCAACCTCGACGTAAAATCGCACGGGGCGCGGCTTCTTTCTCCCTTTAAATACCTCCGCGTTTAGCCTGGAAATCACGAGAGAGGGGGAGAGGTACATAAAACAGTTTTCAGCCCCAAGAAACGGTACAAAGTAATTCGAACGTTTCATTAATTTCTCAAAAGCCCTCGATGACTGTTTCCTCTCTCTCGCTCACGCAAATTACGAACGGCAAGAAAATCACAACCACTCCTAAAGCGCATTCAGCGTATACAAAAGCCGATTCGAGAGTCGTTTGGAGAAGAGAAAAAAAGGGTCTTTGCTCCGCGTTTTATGAAAAAAAAGAGAGAGAGAAAAATACATAAAAGAGCCCGAGCTTGCGCTTTGGAGAGAGAGCAAAAAAAAGGGTCGCAGGACGAAGTTCATGTCCGTTAAAAGCCAGAACGATATTTCTCCGAATCTGAAAAAAAAAGAAGAAACGAGAGACAGGAGGGAGCGAGAACGAGAGAGAGCAGGGTATATATCGCTGGCTGAATGGCTCCGGGAGCTTTGGGGGGCGATGAAAGGAGAGGTAGTCGCGAGAGAGTTTAGCGTAATGACCGGGAGAATTTTTCTGGCCTTACGGGCTAGCGGCTACGTCAGAGCCCTCACGGCAATTAAGCCGGCGACGGCCTCGTTACCCTTACCCACCATCCTCCTCCTGGGGCGGGGGGTAAGTCGGGAAATTGCAATCGGCGCGTGCACGCTCTCGCGCGCTTGCAGGACGAGTCAATCCGCGCTGGCGAGAACACGCTTCTACCGGAATGGCTCCGCCCGAGCTTTAATGCCCTCCTCTTCCCCTCGTTCGCGCCTCTTTTACTACGTCCGCACTTGATTCTCCGCGCTCTCTCGCCTTTCCCTGGCACTATGGGGAGATGTACGTCTGCTCTTTGGTTTTTATTGGACAAACTATGAGCTTTGGTTCCCAATCTGTGGTTTTACTGGTTATGCGGAGATTGATTTTTTTTTCGGTGATTTATTCCAACTGATTTTTTCGTTTAACGCCAGTCACGCCAACAAACACGCAATAGCAAACGTACTTTACAACACGCTCGTCGTTAAAAAAAGGAAAAGAAAATGTGTAAAAAGCAGAGTTACAATGAAAAAGCTCTCTCGCGAGGCTAAAGCCCCCCGAAATTTATCTCCTCTCCATAGTTAAAATTATTCAGACCGCTAAATCTTCCCTCGATAGACTCCCGAGCCTCGGCGCTCGTCTCTCCTCTGAAAAGCTCCAGCCAAGCTCATAACGCGCGCTAGTGCCATTTAGCCTCTCTCCCTCTCCCAACATTTTCACGAGGAAACGAACTCCTTGCTAATCTTATTAGAGCGAGGCCGGCTGGCCGACGAAAAAAAAAAAGAAAAATTCCGCATCTGAGGAAGAAAGAAAGAGAGAGAGTCGCGTGGAAGGCTGCTTCACGAGGCGTAAAATGGCCGAGGGAAAAAGTCCGCTGAGCAGCCACTAAAGTCCCGCGTAATTTCCCTCAACGTCTCGTGGCCCGGCTCCTCTCTCTCTCGCGCGTTTACCGAGAGAAAGGAGAAAATCCTTTTTCCTCCTTCGCTCCCTTCCCCCCTTTTTCGTGCTATCTTTTTACGACTTTCATGAAAGCGCGCACATACATACACGTTGACAGTTATAATCGCTCTCTCTCTAGCTGGCTCTACGATGCTCTGATCGCTTGCAAGCTTGGGAAAAAAGTTGTTGTGCGGCTTTGAGTGGAGGCACAATCTGAAGGATGGCTCAATGTCCGGTAGTACACTAAACGCGAGATTTTACGAGGGAAGTGATCTACTGAACGAGAGAGAGAGAGAGAGAGACCTTCCTCTTTGTTGCTTGGAGAGCCTCCGCTGCGCGAGGGTAATAAAGCGGTTAACGAGCTTGCGTAAGAGCAAACCCAGTTAAGCGTAAGCAATTTTTTTTCTTTTATTCTTTTTTTTCTCGTTTCGTAAGGGCAATTATTCTTCGACTAATTCCTCGGATACTAGTGTGCGCGGAATAAAAACATTTGGTGCTCTTGTCGATTTGATGCCGGCAAATAAAACGTGCGAGTTGTAACGGCAAAATCAGGCCGGGATTATATTCAAGTCGCGCGTCTGACCAAATTCTGGCGTTACTACTGAAAATCATATTTCTCCACCCCTGTAGCCTGCGCGTAACTGAAAATTCGTATTCAGCGGGGGACAGGCTGAAAATACACGCGACGCCGTCGTATATGTACGCCGAGAGAGAAACACGACGTTTACCTCACGTGCCAGGCAAGATCTCTCTCTCGGGTAAGGAAGAAAGTTGGAGGGAAGGGAGGAAATCAAGACCCCGAGAGCTAGGGCTTGCACGTACGTCAAGCAGAGAGAAATGCCAGTGGTAGGGGAAACTCGAGAGCAGCCAGAAGCGGTCAGGTTGCATTTGGCAGACGCTCTCTCTCTCTCTCCTCGAAAATTCCTTCCGGCTTGATTCACGCGACACATACACGCTGTCGCGTATAGCGTGTCTCTCTCGTTATCGGGGCTAATGGATTTTATCTTCCGCTTTGATCCCTTACACCCTTGCTTGACTCTTTCTCTCCCCCTGTCCCCTTTTTTCTTCGCTCCTCCTTCACTCTTGCCCCACCGAAGATGAACGAGGGGACATTTGCTGGGACAGTTTAAGTGAAATATCGAGTTCCGATAAAAACAATATCCCAATCTCCAAAATTTATTTTTCGCCCGCGAGAAAAATTCCGAGGTTTTTCGAGAAATCCACTCGTGTTTTTTTTCATTATTGTTTCCTTTTTTTGTTTTCGGTTCCAGTGGGTCTCAAACTCTTTTTGCGCTTCGAACGATAAATCCCCGTGAAAATGTAGTCGCTAAATGCTCGATCGGCCGGATACGTATTCAAATGAGACGTCGCTTCTCGGCTCGTTATAAGACTTCCAAGGATGGGGCTCTGGAGTAAAAGATCGCGTTTATTAACGTCGCTGAGCATTAGGAAAAAATTCGCCGCTCGTAACATCCGCCGCGATAAAACTACGACGGCAGCTAGTCATTTGTCGCGGACCAAGTGAAACGAGCCATCGGCAATTTTACCGCTACGAGAACTACTGCACTTATTATTGCAAAGGTTAAAACCCACGTACTTATCGGTAATGCTTGCCAAGAAGGAGGAAGCGTTAGCCGGAGAAATAGAAAAAAAGTGACATAGTCGTGTGCTCGACTGTGCGGTATGTATTTTCGGTCTTGAGATTTAGCCTTCCCCCCTGGTACCCGGTATAATTTATGGCCTGTAAATGCCGGCGCGTTATCGGTGGCGCACTGTAATTATACGTCGGAGTAGCATTATCAGTTTTTGCCGGGCCGCCGCCTGTCCAACGTATTTGCGGCTTTAATGGGTTCGAGCTCGATAAGTCGCTTATGAATATTCATTGGACGTTGATATAGGTTTCTTGTAAATTAAATAACGGAAAAAAAATTTTACCGGCAAAAAATAAATTGAGAGGAGAGCGACACACTGGCATGATTGAGAGGCTATCGAGCTTACTCTTCGCCAAAACTAGCTGACTCTCTCTCTCTCTCTCTCGGACACACAATCAGTCGGGCAACGTCGAATCCTCGGGTTTTCGAAATGCAAAGCACAGCATCTGCGCCAATTTGCCAGTCAATTTTCCGGTCAGTCGGACGCGCGCGCGGCTTGCTCGACGTAAGGGCCCGGCAGACGTCTATCCCCCCGTGCTAATTACGTTTGATTAATTAACGGAGAAAGGGGAACGAGCGTAATAATTCCCTGCGTCGGATAGTGTGCGCCGTTCCCCCTCGCTTTGTGAGCACAAGGACGGGGGCTGGATTAGAGACGCTCGGAATGCCTGATACAGAGAGAGTACACGATCATCACTCGCTTGATCGAATGATTCGAGCTTGAGCTTTCGATACGCACATCGAGTATTTTCGTCGGAGTGTTAATTTCACGGTAGTACATAAAAAACATTTGGATGGCATTCAAGTGGGCATTGTGTTCGAGCGCTCCTCGTAATTACCTCGGTAGCAATTTTGAATTTTCCAAACGAGTCATTTCACGCTCGGTATAGTCGTCAACAAGCGCGAGCGCTCGCGTCGCGTTTACTGCTCTCTCTCGCATTGTGTCCCGGCCCACGGGAAGGGGGGAATATTAATTTAGTCGTCGTTAAAAATCATTTCGGTCGGCCAAGTCAATTTTACACGAATTAGCGGGAAATATTTATTCGAGCGAACGAGTGCGCTTTATAGTTTACAGTGGAGTGGGCGGCGGAGTAACAGTTTCGCTTTGCGCGAGGAGAGCTCGATACGCGATAATCAAATTTTATTACATCGGAAACGCCGTTATATTTAGCCAGAGCCGGCTCGGACATAAGCGCCCCCCCCCCCGGCGGCTGCCCCTCCTCCCCACCTCGAGCTATAACGTTTATAAATACGTGTCCAAATCGGTGCGGGGCGCGCTCCGGTTTCTCGGAATAACGCGCTGCCGCGGGAGCGCCTGCATATCGCTGACGAATGAATTAACCGAATTCCTCGGACTTTCTTCCTCCCTCTCCCCTGCCTGGCCCTATACTCGTCATTTATTTTTCGTTTCTTTCTTTTCGGGCCACGGCCTCGCGACGACGTGTGTGTGTGTACGTGTGCCGATCCCACGCGAAGTTCTCGGCCGCAATATTCGAACGCGGCCTTGGCTCGTGACTTGGATATATTGCCTATAAACGACGACTTGTCAGAGCCCGCCCCGACGTTAGTGGGCGCTGAAAAAGAAATTTGCCAACGGTGCTTGCTACCTTTTGGCTTTACAGCCCCACACCTCGATAGACCGCGAGTTGTTGTTTCTCCAGACGCGCATCAGGAATACCCACACACCCCCTCGTATCTTGGAAAATTCCATTCGACTTAACCACTAAGCCTGACTCACCCACACACACACCCCTTCTCTCGATTATTATTCTCCGCACACCGGTCGCGTTACTATCTTTATACCCGAAGCCCTGCCGACAAATAAAAGCCTAACAAAAAAAAAAAGCGAGAGAGAATTCCTACCTCCACGTGCTGCGTCTATAATTATACCCGCAGCCTTTCCCAAGCTCGCACTTACAAGCTCTCCTCTATCCCCGCCCACCTCGGTATGTTTATACCCCTTTAGCCGAAACGCACGTTATATACGACCGACAGCCAGAAGGCTTGGCGCTACCCCGGCCGTTTTCCTCGTTTTTTTCCTCGTTTTTTTCCCCTTTCCCATGAGCTGGCCAATCTCAAAACAGTTTACACACCCGCGCGGGGCTATTTTTCGCGCGGCTACGGATTAACGGGCCTCTCTCTCTCATCCGCTGGAAACTTCCGCGAACGCTTAAGGCCTCGTGACTAATACGCCGAAGAAAGTATCTCTCCCCTATAGCTTATTTGATCGCGGACGATCAAAGAAGCCTCTCGCTTACGAGAAAAAAAATAACACTTATGCATTTCTAAAGCTCTCGCGTGTGTTTCTCGATGAAGATATCCAGCTTTTCGCCTTTATTTTCGTAAGCTATTTTTTTTTTCCTGGAGCGCTCGTGTGTACTGGGCCGAAAGGATTTTTCAATTCCCACGCGCGCGCTATACAGCGCTTTATTGATATTTGATTCGTAAGGCTCAGAACGGAAAAGGGAGGGGGCGAGGAGGAAGCAACTAGGATTTACCAGCTTAAGCGGCTAAGTCTTAACGGGGGGGGGGGCCGTTGTTTGTTATATTCCAGGAGGATCGATAAACGCGTTTTAATATCAGCCCTGACTTTCCCCGCGACACCTCACCAAAAAGTAGTTGACCGAGCTTGACGAGACATTTTCGCTATAACTGACGTTGCCGGCGTGTATATGGAGGGAGAGAGATGAAGCGACGGCTGCTGCTGGATGCAAAAGAGCTCGTAGAGTAGTAGTCTCGCACTCACTCTGTGGAAAAGTCGCGAGACGCGGAGGGGGGGAAAAAGAGGATGGGGCGCGCCCCGAGGTGCGGGGAAAGGTAGCCCGGAGGGAAAGGAAGAGGGGCGAGAGAGGCGCAGACACACGGCACGACACGACTCTGCGTACGTGCCGGGGCGAGAGCAGCGAGGCCGAAAGCCGTTGGCCCCTCGTTATTTTCCTGCGCACCGGCCCGCGGGCATACCTCTCTCACACACATGTACATTGACACTGACACACACAGACACAAAGTATACATCGTGAGCTTGTGCGCCCCTTTCCTGGAGGTCGCGCTCGACAAAAGACAGCCCGAGAAAGCAGCAAGAGAGAGGGAGAGAAAAGCGACCGGAGGGAGGGAGGACTCGTGCCGAGGGTAGCTTTCGCCGCTAAGAATAGCCTCTCGGCTCTGGCGGAGGCCAGGGGGACGGGGGGCTAAGCAGAGACCGCGCGCGCAAGAGCCGCGCAAGAGTGGTGTACGTGCGTGCCGGAGGACCGCGAGAGCTTGCGCGTAACGGAGCACACCGCGAGAGCTGGATTTCCCAGGGAATACCAGCCCACCGATCCTCCGCTTTTAAACATTAATTTTCAAATTCAATCTGCTGAATTTTCGAGGCGCTCCGTGAGCTCACGCACACACGGAGAGAGCCCCCGAGATCCTGACGTGTATCTCTCTCGGCTTTTTGCTCGCTCGCAGCCGCGCCGTGAATTTTCGTCGAGCTTCAAAAATAGATGGTTGAACTGGAAAGAGAGAGAGAGAGAGGAAGACAGGTATGTAATGCCTCGAGCGTGTGCCGCGTCATATTGATTTTCGGCGTTACAAGTATTATGAGAGCTTGAAATATAAACGGAAATAACGATTACACGCTCGCAATGTCCTCCTTTTTTTCCCCCAGCTCACTACGCTGTTGTAATTTTTTCGAAATCAAAAAAACCTATATACTTCGGTTCGTGTATCGACTATCCGTCCGTAATACGGCTACGTTTGTCCCCGTCTATCCACGCTTAAGCACACGACTTCTCCCGGCTAATGCGTGCTCGAGAATGATATATCCGGCCGGCAGGAGCTTCATCCTCGCTGGATCGATGGCTGGTCATAATTAACGCAGAGAGCTGCGGCTATACTCGGCCCGGCAAACATTTGAACCTTTACTGGATAAACGAGACCTGGTACTCTCTCTTTCTCGTTGACGCGTAGCTTACACCCGAGAAGAGCCATGAAGTGCCTCAGGCTTCTGTTTTTGGAAAGACCGAGAATATTACAATCGTTTACCATATCGTGCGTGTGCCGGGTCAAGGTCTGGATGGATAATCGACACGATGACACGTACACGTTGGCGTAAGGATATGGATCCTCTTTTTTCTTCCTATCAGGGGAAGAGGCTGATGGGAAGAGGAAGTTGAACGATAGGGGGCGACGATGGTCATTGTTACGGAGGTCAAGCTGGGGGGACTTTTGAATTATTCATCCGCGAGATGCAAGCTTGATGGATGCGAACTTTTACCTATCGGGATTTCACAGGCTACTTCTTTTTTTTTTCTCTCCGGGAAAAGGAAGATGGATAATCGAAAGGCCTCTTTTTTTTCTCTGCGAAAGTGGAACGGATTAAGTGTCGGCCAACGGACGAAGTTTTCGAGAGAGGGTATAGGCAATCGATTTGAAGTTTACCGTGATTAAGTGGAAAAAGCGCGCCGGCATACGCACACGGCGAGCCCTTGGGCAATTCTTGTGCTTAAAGGCAGAAAAGCAATCGCGCTTCTTCTTTTCTCCGCACAGCTGGTTCGAAGAGCACCCGAAGTACTCCATCCGAGCTTCGTTTGCTCCCGCACAAAGGTATCTATAGACGTGTGCCAAATTCAAAATACACCCCCCCTGTCTGCAGGACACCTCTCATGCTCGGCCTGAATTGAAAAGCTCCTGGGTAATCCAAAAAGAGGACGAGGTTTATAGAGAGATCTTCATCTACCGAACGCCAACTTCGGAGAGAGAAACTTCGAGTTCAATTTATCAGGCGGAATGTATACTCGGCTCTCCGGGAGATCTCAAAAGAATCCCCGATAAATCGACTTTTCTTCTTTTTTTTCCCTCTCGCGAATCTATGCGCGTGGATTTGAAGTCAACACGGAGTAATACGTACAGCTGTATAGATTATCAAAAGATTTAATTGTCTCAACCCAGCCCGCCAATGATCCTCCGAGCTTTAAATAAAGCGCGACAGGTATACACTTCTTTTTTATCTCTCTCTCTTTTCCTTCGACCAAAGAGTCACTTATCTCGTCCTTATACAAAGGCGCTGGCCGACGAAGAGCAACAGCTGTTGGCAGTGATCCGAGGACCGTCCGCTCGAGACTAATTTGGAAATAAGTCGAGTGGTGGCAGGGAGGGGGGGAAGGTCGGGAGGGTTGGGAACTTTCAGGCCTTTGAAGTCGACGCGCTCGGGGATTTGGGGAGGATGAGGAGGAGGGGAAAGCTGGCTCGCTCAGCTTCCGGACCGCGACGACACGACGGAATGGCATTAGCGGCTGCATTAACGTCTAATCCAATCGGCCCCGCTGTAACTTCGTTCCAACGATCGGCCCTTCGCTTTTGGAACTACTCGGATATGCGCCGCTATCTGCGCGCCCTGCCAACCGACTTTGGGCTAGTTTGTTTGTTGATCGCCAACAATCGGAATGGCGCCTCTAACGAACTTGCTCCCCCCCCCCTATCGGATCGTCCTTGTTAACCGAGGATATACATAGAAATCGTGCGTGCGCTACGAAAATATACAAGGAAACACACAGCGATATGGAATTTTGAAAAAAAGAAAAATCCGGAACACGCGAAAGGTGGAGTATTAACGTCAATTTCGCCGCCGGGAAATTCCAAAACTCTCTCGAGGTATAGCCTCCGGCTCTTCAAACTTTGCCCCTCGGTCAAACACCGGAGAAAGAGAGGCACTGGCTGAGTCCACTTCAAAGTCTTACCCCCCCGTCTCACGCGCCGAGCTAAATACGCGAGGAGAGAAAGCCGTCTATAACCCTGTACGTGTACACGCCACTTGAGTTCTATCTCTCGCGCTTTTGTAACTCGCAGCCGCGACGATTATGAATCTTTCCATAGTCCGCGATCGTTCAGACACGTTGAATAAAAGCCGAAGATAATGACGGAGTCGGCGAAAATTTTAGCGCGGCGAACGTACAGTAATAATGTATTCAGCGGAATAGAAGCTGCTCTAGTCGCGCTATTTTTCGGTTGTACGAACAATCGAGCGTATAATAAAATAGCCTCGATTGTCATGCAAAGTATGCAACTCGGTGGTAAAGCGAAGGCTTGGGGGGGGGGGACAGTACTGACGTCACTACACGCTGGGATAGAGGGAGGAGGGACTGGGGAGGGGGAGGAGGACGAGATGCGCCGAGATTAACTTTGATTTTGCAAGTTAATCCCAGTCAATTTCCCCAGGCTGCCGCTGCAGCGACGCCCTGAGATAAGTAACGACGACGGGGGATGCGGCTGGAGAGAGAAAAGTGAAGGCTCGACGTGAAGTCGCCCCCACCCTTCCCCTTCTGCTTCTCTAACCGGTGAAATTACGTTGGCCGATATCGCGCGCGGGGATACCCCTCTCTGCGAGTGCGACACTGGATCTGCATTTAGCAACGAAGGCTCGAGCTATTCTATTTTTAAACTTCCCCCTTCCCTTGTCACCCTTTCCTCTCTATCACCTTTTCCCCTCCCCCCTTCGCGCTGTTCTTCTACCAGCCTTACTGACGTATAAGCTTGGCTCTATTGACTATCGATAATCATTCTCGAAATTTTGACATTGACGACCAGTCGGAATGAGAACAAGAAAAAAATTAAGGGGGGTTGTAAAGACGAGAAACGCGACGTGGAACAGCTCAGGTCGTCGTATTCACGCAGAGTCGCGAGGGAGACCGTGTGCCCCGGCGCCTAAACCATCTTCGTCAGAAATAGCTCGAGAGATAGTGAGGGAGGAGAAAGGGGAGAGAGAATCGCACGGCGGCGGCGGTGGGAATGGGGCCGAGAGCGATTGACACCAATCTGCATTTAACGTCAGCGCGTTAGCGATTTGATTTCGAGACCCCGAGAGCGTCACGATAGACCAAAGGATGAGAGGGGGATAGGGGAGGGCAGCTCTCTGTTTGCCTCCCGGACCTGATGCACACGCGTCATTTCAATTTCAATGAGCAGCCCGCGCACACCCCTCCCAAGCCGCTCTTCCTCGTCGTTCGTTCCCGCTATCCCGATTGTATTTGCGCTTCCACAGCAGGCTATGTAGCGGCAAAGTTGATACTACTGATTTTCCTTTCTTTTCTCGTTACCGCCCGATATCCTCCTGTATTTTTTACATCGTTTACAAATTCGATGCGATATCTTAGAAGTGAAAAAGCTCTCTCTTTTGCGAGCTTTTCATTGATTTCAACGGATAGCGGGAGAGAGGGGTGCGAGTATAATCCGCCGAGTCACGGAGCGAGTTGAAAATCCATAAGGGGGGTAACAACCGCAGCCTTATAGTTTGAAAAGTCTCGGCTGCGAAGAAAGCAAGAAGCACATATCCCCGAGAGCGAATCTCGCAGCTTTTAAACACACACACACACAGAGCTTGCGAATCCACTTGGCCTCTAAGAGCTTCGAGAGCCGCAACTAGCCTCGGACTTACCCGACGCGACGTTTGCGGTAAAAGTGAGCGGAGAATCGATTTCACCTGATCCGCAATTAAACCTCACTCTCTCTCTCTTTCTCTCTCCTTCGTCCTTACACACATTCAATCCACAGACAAAAAAAATAAAGCTTCGGGATTACGAGCTTTAATTTGTATTTACCCAGGGGCATCGATGCGTGTAATTCGATTACAGCTTTAAAAAGAATGAGAATAATGCAGTTGTCGTTTATGCTCTCCATCCAAAAGAACGATCGCCAATATTAATCAGCGGAGCCAATCCACTCGCGTCCAATTAAGAAAATCCAAGGGTGATAAAAGGCGAGCTGAAGGGGGAGAAGGGGGGAATGACGAGCGCGAAGACGATTAAGCTCCACTCGTAGAGGAGCTCCATCATAACCGGAATTTAATACGAGCTCTCCCGTACACAATGACGATAGTCATTGGAGAGAGAGAGAGAGAGAGCTTCGAAGCTCTTATCCTCCGGTGAGGAAGAGAGAGAGAGAGAGAGGGAACGCCACTGCTCAGGAACGCTGAGGTTTAATTAAACAACCGCCGGTCAAAGACGGTTATACAACGAGCGAGTAGGCGGCTATAGCAGCTAGTGGTGCTTGCGCGGCTCAAAGCCATTCTAGCTTTGATCGGCCGACTCGACGGCGGATCTTAACCCATTTCCTACCTTCGCCCTCTCTCTCTCTCTCTCTCTCTTTTAGGCTCTTGAGTAGTGCCCGCTTTGTTACGAAGGTGATACATTGGGTCTTTGTACTGGCAGTTTTTTTTTTCTTTTTTTTTATATAATCAACGGATTTTTATTTAACGCCGTTATATCGATATTACGCAGATGCGAAATTCCTGATTCTACCGCGCGTTTCGCTCCCCTGACATTAACGACATTAACTTGGCAGGAAGCGTTGTCCAAAAAAACAAAAATATTGAGGCTCTCGCAAATGAAGTGCGTCTTTCAGCATCGCCGATCGTCCTGGGAAATCCAAAAACGCGCCGCGGCAATATGCTCAACGCACAATCGGCCATCGAGCAAAGCTTCAACGCGCACGTGGGAAAAGAGAGAGAGGGAGAAGCGTAGTCCATTATCCCTCGGGGGAATACATCCCGGCCTCTTAATCAGAAGCTCTCGAGAAGCGTCGAACGAAATATACTTTTCCCCCCTGCAATTTCGGCGAGAGGTGAAAATTACTGCCGCGTTCTCCATACGACTCCAGCCAAAGCAATGATAATAATAATAATAATAATCAAGCCTAGCCGTGGCTGAAGAAAGCCGAGGTATTTTAGCCCGGGAAAAATGTTAAGAAAATATAACGGGCACGAAAAAACAAATGCTTCAGAAGGTTAACGAGCCGGGGTTGGCGCTCGAGGCGGAAGAGGAGAATAGCGGTGCTGGAGGGGGAGCGAGTGAACAACGCATGTCAATGGCTCTGTCTCTCTTGCCCCCCTTTCGCGCTCTCGTTCGTTCCTCACCCTCTGCTACTACTCGAGGCAACGGCGTTAGCTTTTCTGGGACGCCTGGGACTTTTCTCTCTCTCTCTCTCTCTCAACACACATATACACACGCACACTTGTGCGCTCGGTAACAAACGAGCATGATCCTTTTGTGCGCTTGCAAGCACAGGGAAGGCCGGCTGGATGATAAGAAGCGTGGAGGGGTATAGGCAAGATACGAGTCGTGCGTGGAGAATCTAATGAAGCGAGATCGGCTGGCTGATGGCCAAGGTAAATCTGTTGGTGGAATAACCGCTGATGTTGTTGGGGGATGGGGGGTTATTGGGTATTTTCAAACGAACGAGTGATTCGGGATATTTCTTTTGATGGAGTGAAGAAGACCAGGGGAGTGTGACTTTAATTGATCTCGCTGGGACTAAGAAAAGATTAGAGCCTTGTCTGACTATACTCGGCTTTGACTACTTGCTACAGAGAGATAGAGCGCTCGGGGTAAACAGGAAGTTTTTAATGACTTTGCTGCTCGATCGAACGGCCTGTTTTACATCTGATTAAATATACCGGAGTGTGTATGTGTGTGTGGGGGAAAATAATGGTTGGGAGAGGAAGCGGACTAATTGAGCGTCGCGAATTTTTCAAAACGTTGACTTTTAAGAATTTACACTTTGGCGAAAAGGGAGTCGTTGCATTTGTTTGTAGCTTAACCGGGCTTGAATTTAATGTGATTTCTATTCATGATTCAAGCTGATGCGCTTATTTATTGAGCAGCTGAGGTTCTCCACGACATTATTCAAAATCCATTAAGGGCCATCGATCGAAAAACGAAAAAAAAAGAGGAAAAAAGATGACAACGACGGAAAAAACGGTCGATTACATTACCTCCTTACAGAGATGAAAAAAAAACGAATCTTTAGTAGTGTGACGAATTGAAAATCGTCGCGGCGAGCAATCGATAAAACGATCGCGAGGACGACAACGTCGCTAAGCTCCTTAAAGACATATGGCCAATTCCATTTACGAAAGTCGTATCTTCCGGCATCGGAACGTCAAAAGCCTGCTCTCCCTCTCATCGGTATACACTACCGACCACTAGCGTGTAATGTTGTATTTTATATTGACGACATAACTGGTTCGCGCTCAACAGCTTTTTCTCTCTTTCCCTTCATTTCTTTATTTCCAGCTCGTTTTCTCCCCCCAGCTCTCGCTCCTTTTTCTTCCTTTTTTCTTTCTTTTTTTAATTTCCGCTTTTCTAGCCTTTCACGCAGCAGAAGTGGCTTTTCCGCCGAGGCGGTTCTCCACCGTCCACAATACGTTTTTATCGTGTTCAAGCGGATGTGTTTCGTTTAAAAAAGAAAGAAGAAAAAAATGTAAAAGAATATTTCATCGCAATACGTCGTAATTTGTATTCCTCCGCCCCCTATTCTTTATTTTTCCCCTCCCTTTGCCTTTCATCCGCCGCCTGGAATAATAACTTTTTTGTTCCCTCTCGCTACACTAACGCACTTAAAAAAACGTACTTAAACATTCCCTCTTCGTTTCAGGTTCGATAATTACTTGAAACACACTCCTCCCCCATCCTCGTGTCTAATTTAACTCTTTTTCTTCCTCCCACCCCTTCTCTCACCGAATTAACAAACTAATTTCAGCACACACGCGCGCTTAATTAAAACCCCGTGGCGTCGGCCTCGAAAGCAGCTCGGAGTCCGCCCCCCTCCCTTCCCCCCAGGCAGCGTGTCCTTACAACTAAATCAAGCTACCGGCGTCTATATACCCTTACACACCGGCCTTCACCCGTTAAAACACAAGCCCTCCTCCGCCTTCTTTACAACGGGCCAGCAATATCCGTTAGCAGCCTAGAGGAATTCAGAAAACTGCTGTACATAAAAGCACCGAATTTCCGGCAATATTCGGCACATCGCTTTTGTATATCCCCGCGTCGCTGTTAAGAATAATCGAAGATACAGACACACACACACACACGGCTACAATCCATTGTCCCCGGACACTTTGTCTATCACCCGTTTTATTTTACCGAAGCTAAAAAAAACAAGCTTTCGGGTGCCACTTTTTGACGGATACTCGGCTTCCGCCTGATTTGCGAGTTTGATTATTTTCGAAAGGGTAAGGGAAAAGAGGGGAGGTTATATACGAGTTCAACGTCGGTCGCATTAATTAAAGAAAATCCGGCGTGGCTCGGGCTTGGACAGGCGAAAATAAACGGTTATATGCAGGCGCAGGTACCGCCCCCTGGTTCGCTGAATTATCGCCGCGGCGAATCGCCAGGACACCACAAACGAGATTGGAAATTAATATTAGGTCGTGAGGCATAGGAGAAGGAGGAGATCCACAGGGGGGAGGGACAAAATTACCGGAACGCAAAGTATAGGCTTTGGAACTAGCCTGCCAAGCAAATACAAAGTCTCTATACCAACGGTTTTTGCGGAATATATATTGTGTACCAATGCACACAAAAGTATTCTAAACATCGCTCGCGATATAATTTAACGCTTATCGTTCGCCAACGACAAAGAGAGCAAGAGCGAGAGAGAAAAAAATCGGCCTACTTAGTACATCGAGCGACGCGAGTCTGACGCGTTTCAATGCCCCGCCGGCGGGTATACACACGGCCCGGCAACAATGAGACGAACTTCTAGACCGCACAATGGACAATTGTAAAAGGTCGCAGTGGCAGACGACGACTGACTACTGCGCCACCGCCGCCGGCTCGAGATATCAGAATAAGCTCCGCGTCTCGTTTATTTATTTCTTTCTTTCTCCCCGTCCCGTATCTTCTCTCGCTCGCGGCCAAAAGTCCATTCAGCGCGGTATAATTCGAAAAGAACGCCATAACGCGTCCGCGTATTATGGCCATATCCAAAGTTTTGCGTTGTCCCCAGCGAGCTCTCTCCCTCGAAAATATTTGCTGTAGCCATACTCTCTCGCTTTGTACACGCGCGATAACAGCTCTACCTTTTTTTTCATTATTCCTCCCAGACGCAACGACGACTCATTTAGATAGCTTTTTGCGCCTGCTAAGCGTCGCTAGATAGTCGAGCATCTAGCTTTGATCTCGGCCACTTACAGCCAGTTCTCTCAGCCACAAGGCAATCGAAAACAAAAGGCTCACCTATATACACACACACACAGAGCCCAAGCAAGCCCGATTAAACCTTGGATCCCTTTTGTCTGACACCGAGAGAGCATCGTCAGACCTCCTCCTGTCCCCTCTTCTTTTCGTAGCTACGCGCTCGCGCGTTCGAAGAAAAAAAAACCCTCTCGAGAGAGAGCAAAAAGACGAATCGCCGGTATTAGAAAAGTCGGGATCGGTTAAGCACGTTTGTACAGCCTGACAAAGTGCCCTCACACAACCTATCCCCTATACGTAATCATTTCCGGCGAAGAACACACGTGTGCCGCTTTAGTTCTCTCGTGCATAAATACATCGTTTAATCGCGAGTCGGATACGCGCACGTGCGAGATTCTTAATACCATAACGACAAGAAGAAATAAGTAGTCGTAAAAGCAGCATCCCCTGACTTGGGCGATCCTCCCCTCCGTTACTCACCGTCGATTAAGCACCTGCTCTTTACGTATACCCACACATCCATCTGCGGAGCGAGCCTCCTTACCCCATAAGTCTCTCGCGCAAACGCACCCCACGAAAGACACCACGCCGAGGAATCTTAATCAGCCGGAGTGACTCGACCTCCCTGCAAAACATCTCTCTCTCTCTCTCTCTCATCCGTCAGGATCTATCAACTCTTTCATTTGCGCTACGTACGGTATAGCGCGCGAGCAAAGTGTCGCGCGAGTGCGTCGACCTCAATGAGAGAGAAAGGTGTATGGTCTCTCGCCTCGTCCGCGTTTCACTTCATAAACTATTCATAAGCCTGTTAAGCGCGCCAAGTCGTTGGGAAAAGGAAAGATAGTAGCGCGATAGCGTGTATATAGCGCTGAAGAATTTTCATGGCGAAATGAATTATACCACTACCCCGCTTTCTCTTTAATAAAGCCGCCGGGAACAGCGTTATACGGCAGCTACCATACGCGCGTAAGCGCAGGCTTCGGGGCTAATGATAAACTATCGAAATTTTCGGCGGCGTTAAGAATCCAGCCACCTTCCGAGAGCTTTACTACACAGCCATTACTTAGCCGAGTTCAAAGGAGAGCGCACTCGATGTGTATAGGGTGTGTGGTGGCACCAGATTTTAACGAGATGGTTAGGCTGCCGTGTAAGAATAGGCGGCTGAGATTGTGTATAGATCGGTGTGAAAAGAGACACACAAAAAAAAGGAGAGAAAAAAAGCTTACCCTTTGGGCCTTCCTCTTGTCGGCTCGCTGATTCTGGTGATAAATGCGGCTGAAATTGCTGACGATGACGGGCACGGGCAGGGCGATCACGAGCACGCCGCTGAGCGAGCACACGCCGCCGACGATTTTGCCGGCTATTGTCTCCGGCACCATGTCGCCGTATCTGCAACACACGAAGAGAGAGAGAAACGCTCGATCAGTTGCCTGGATAGCTCGGTGTCTCAGAGAGTGAGAGAGAACACGGGGGAAATAAAAGAGGTCGCGTCGCAGAGAGAGAGAGAGAGGGACGCTTCGGGGCTCAAGGGGAGGAGGGCCTTTTGTTAGCCGATGGCTGACGTTGCGTGCCCCTCTTTTTTCTTTCATCCGTCCCTCTCGCTCTCTTGTAAAGGAAAATGGCTCGAGGCACTTTTGGCAGAGGGGCAAGTGTGATGTTCGGTGTTTTATTTTTTCTTCTTCTTTTTCGCTAAAAGAGCGATGATGAAATCGACGGTTAACTCGTTTTTTCTTTCCTTTCAGGGAGAAAGAAAGGGGAGGGACGTATTATCTTTGGTGAACGCGAGTTTCGTTTGTAATTCAGAAGTCAATTAAAGTAAGGGACAATTTATTCGAGGAAGCGGAGCTCTCTTGATTTTTCGCTGTATGTGTGTGTTTTTTAAAGCCAGCAGCAGAGCTCGTTCTCGACAAAGAACTCGCGCTAAAAGGTCGGGGGGTGGAATCGCTTTTGAAAAGGAGAGAAAGAGCCAGAGCGATGTTTGTTCAGTCAATTTTGTAAAAACAACTCTCTCTTCGTTTAGTTTCCTTTCCTTTTTTTTAATCCCATTTTCGCGCTCATTTTGCTTTTCTTTTCCTCCCTTGCTCTCCCTATTCATTCTCTGAAATATCTGTTGCATAATCAACGGCAAAATAATATTGCCTGGGCGAGGGAGAGAGTTCCTTTTAACTCGGGACTTTAATAAACCGAATATCGATTGAGTTTTTATGGAGTGAGAGAGAGAGAGAGAGAAAAAAAAGACATTACAGAATGCAATATAGAAATTTAATATTATCGCGAAAGTGAGGAGGCAGCAGCAGGAAGAAAGAGAGGAAAAAAATGTATAGGAGAAAGAGAGAGAGGTCGGAAAACAACGATGCCGCGCGTACGAGAGAGAGAGAGAGGGCAGTGTAGCAAGCGAGAGTAAAGAAAAAAGCGCGCAACGTTTGTAGAACACACGTATAATAATTTGCAATTAAGAAAAAAAAAAGAAGAAAACAACCTTTGCCCCTATAGTGTACCACCGCGCGCAGAGAATGAGGGGAGAACGTGTACGCGGTATCTATAAACGGACGCACCTCCTATCACCTTGACACACACTCATACTTTATTAATTCATAGTTAGTTTACGATCAATACCATAAAAGCTGCTCCCCGTCTTAATATAGAGCAGTCGAGTTTATTTTCGACCGCGCCAACGGATATATCCCCCCCTCCTGCGCTGACCGCGACGACGCATAATAGCATTAAACGCCGATTCACCCCTCACCTCTAGAGAGGGAAAACTCGCGGCTGACCGGCGCTAAAGAGAGTTAAAAGTGTGCCTCGACACAAGTCTATCCCTCATATTTCATACTTTTCTCGCTTGACAACACGACTCGACCCCGCTGCCGAAAAGCGCCAAGAGTCCAAAGTGTGTACAAAATGACAGAAGAAGCTGTCGATATATAGGAAACGACTTCGCGCCGAAGATTGCCGCACAAACACCGGATTTCCAGCCGGTCGGAGTGTGCTCTCTCACAGTGCGTTACAGCGGGACTGTGCTCGCGAAGAGTCGAAAATTGAAAACGCGCGGAATTCATACGGCTGCGCCACCCCCTGGGGTGGAGGGAGGGGAAATTCAATTTGTATGGAAATGCCGAGGTAGCAACGTTTTCTCGATTATAAAGCGAGAAAGAGATAGAGAGATAGAGAGGGAGAAAGGCGAATAAACAGTAATACGCTTGCCGATGAATTAGAATGTCGCTGTGGGAGAGGGACGGAGATGGGGGGAGAGGGAGAGCTTTACGCCGTCTAGAGCGCCATCTGAAAATCAAATAGACCTCAATTATTCAGGAGGCTCCGGCGAAGCGTGAATAAGAAATAGCGAGCGAGAGAAAGAGAGGGAAAAGCTTCGATGTTTTTCGCATTTCGGCAGAAACGTCAAGACGAGAGTAGAAAGGGGGGGCGACCGATAATTACGGGGACACGTCGTAAATTTTGCGGCCTCGGGAAAAACCCAGCAACCTCCCCGGACGCTGCCCTTTGGGCTTTTATATACATAAATCAAGCGTGCGCGTCGAGCAGAAAGAGCCTCGGATACGCGACGTGGCCGTGATGGTCCTCTTCGACGGAGTAATAGTGGACGATAGGGGGGGGATGCTCGAGTTTCGCAAACGTTTTTAACGTATCGCCTTTCCACGCAGATGGAACGAGAGACGAGAAAAAAAGGGCGAATGCGTCGAGGCAAAATAAAAAGAAGTCCGGGGGGGGGTATATCTCGAGCGAAAGATTTGCACTACGGCTTTAATTGCGACGCTGTCGAGAGTCTATCCTTCCTTTTTCTTATTTTTCCAAGAGGCTAAGCTGTCGACAGGTCAAACGGTTTTATTAAACACAGCCGAAAAAGCTGAGAGCGTCGTACACACACAGACACGAACACCTACACACACACATGCGCGCTCGGTAGAGTCAGAAAGAGTCTGGAGTGTGCCAAAAGCGCTCGAGTGGAATCGTCTGTGCCCGGAGCTACTGTTATCGGACTCTTCAGTAAGGGGGGGGGGGAGGGGGGCAGCTGTCGGCAAGGCTCGAGACGGCCGAGATGCTTGAGACTTTATACGGCATACTTTCGATGGGAATTATCAGCTGCGGGATCGCGGTGAGACGCGAGAGAAAGAGAAGGACAGTAGAAAAAGTCAAGACAGGCCAGACGAGAAGGAGGAAAAAGTTGATTGAGCAAAACGGAGGGGAATAACAAGAGGGAGATGTTGGTTTTTAAAATTAGGGGGAGGGAGTGGGAGATGAGCTTGACAAATGTCCTGAATTTTTGGTACGATTGTCGAGGGGGGAATACGATTCGACGTCATTTATTAAATATAAAAAAAAGAAGGAGAGGCGACAAAAAAACGAAGATAAGGCTCTTTACGGCGCACGAGAGGGAGAAAGTAGCATTAAACGGCGGGAGCGGGTTTTTTCTTTGAATAATGATCGCACGATCTGCAGATAATCCCGGGCAGGTTCTCTGTGTGCGTAAAACGCTCCCTAAAGGCTCATCCTCCGCATCATGCCAATGACTGATGAATAAGCCTCGGCGCCCCTGTTATTCGTCATCACAATGGAAGGGCATGAGTAGGCTGCTGCTTTTTCGGCAGAAAACGAAAGAGGTAGACTGACAAGACTAGACGCGCAAATAGAACGAGAAAAAAAGTGGAAGGCCTGCTGCACTGCGTCGAATTTCGAATTTTGATGGCCGACAATAAAAACGTCGAACGGTAAAAATACACCGACCTAGAGGGGGAGGGGCGCTGATGTCTTCTTTTTTTTTCGGGGGCGAGCCGCGCCAAGGATACAACTCGAGATCGGCTGACCCAGGTGGGAAGGATGAGTGAATGATTTAGCAAGAGCTTTGCAGGCGCGTTGGTAGCCCCTCCTGCCACATCGCCTCGCCGAAAAGTCTGTTTCGATCGAGAGAGCGGAGTTGAACGTCGCTCAGAAAGAAGCCAGTTGTCCGTGGGAAAATATAAATCGCGTGCGAGAAAAAAAGCAGGCCGTTCTGAGCTCAAAACTCTCTCTTTGCGGCAATGCGCAAAAGAAAAAGAAGAAGGTATAAGGGAGTGTATGGTATACGAGGTATACAGAAAAATCCGTGGTAAGCCGGAAAAAATCGATATCGACGGCGAGTTTCGAAAAAGCCGCCGGGGGTATTAATTGGAAAATGCGCTAATTGGCACCTGTGCGCCAACGGCGAGGTATAGGAGGAGTAGACGAGCCACGCGAGTATTCGGCTCGCGGCTTGGAATCTGATTGAAACGCGACGAACAAAAGCAGCAACAACGCGGAGGCAGAAAGCCGGGAATTCCCGGGCTGCCGCAAACGTCGATTCGCCATCGATTCAATCGTTTTCCTTTGATTATTAAGTTGTTGTTGTTGTGTTTTGCAAGCTAGCTCGCGAGTTTATTACACCAAGAAATCCGGAAATGAGCTTAGCGAGCATGAAAAACAAACAGATGCGCAGGCTACTGTCCCTAATAAAAATTTGTCGAGAGACAGAGAGAGAATATATACTTACGCATTGCGCAACAGCGTCGAAACTATTTAGCAGGGGCCCGGGGGCCGAAATTAACGAGCTGGTTAAAAAGCCTCGAGCGCAACCGGAATTTTTTATCCGGCCTCTCTCTCTCTCTCTCTCGTCTACGTCAGCGCGCGGGAGGAATTAATTAAAACGAATCCGCAGTCGCGCACAATAAAGTTATGTAAAGGATAAACTGGAATGAAAAGAGAGAGGGAAAACGCAGTTTCCCATTGCTTCACGGAAAGGGGGGCTAGGTCAAGGGCCGGTGTTTGTCACGCATACGAATTTTCACGGGTCGCTCTGTTCGACAGCTGCCTATTGATCGACGTAGTCGGTGCGTGTCCCCCCCCCTAGTTTTTCCGCATCGCTTAAAATGATTAACAGTAGGACTGAACGCGCGAGATCCGCATGCCAAGTGCGCGACACCGATCGGCCTTTTTTCCTTTTTTTTTGTATACACAGACACACTCGCGCCTAAAGGCGAGCGCACGTAAATCGACGTTATTCGACGCTTGAACGAACGAAGTTTGGTAATTGGAAAAAGACCTCGAGAAAGTGATAACTGCTCGGGTCTAGGGAGGAGGTGCCCGAATTTCTCTCGGCTTTGAATCGCCCGCTAATCCGATTAGCCCGCCGTCTATACCGGCCACTTTGAAAATCTTCGAGCTTTCTCTCTCACTCTCTCTAGCCACGAGCGCTATCGTATTCCTCGATACCGCATCCTCTCTCTCTTTCTCTCGGGGTTCAGCGGCGAACA
Organism: Anagyrus pseudococci; assembly: GCA_030522585.1. NCBI lineage: Eukaryota > Metazoa > Arthropoda > Insecta > Hymenoptera > Encyrtidae > Anagyrus > Anagyrus pseudococci. The sequence continues at coordinate 39,488 of JAPYYQ010000443.1, forward strand.
AAAATAGTCCGGGGGCCAAAGAGCCCGGCTTAATTTGCCTGCGTGTGGATTTTCCGAGGAACGAATAACATTTTCTGGGTCACTGACTTCGTCGAGCTATATACCTTTTTCGAACAGCTCGATTGCTGAATTGCCTGGGGAATTGCATGTGGTATAGTGGTCGAGGAAGGGGGGAATTAAGTGAGAGGTGTTTTTGGTAGAGGAAAAACCGTATTTTTTTTTTGGCCAGGGGGGATTCTTTTTTTCTCTCTCTCTTTATCTTGCGAGAGCTACTGCAAAATTGCGAACTAGCGAGGAGAGAGAGAGGGCATTCTTCTGGGTCACTGGTTTATGAATCTTTGAAGCGCGGGGGGATTCTTCGGAGGAGGCTCGAAGTGCTGGATTTAATCTGGGAAGGAGGCAAAATGAATTACGCAAGTTCGCTTTAATTTTACAACGAAAAAAAGGAGGAGAGAGAGAGAGAGAGAAAGGTGGACTTGAAAAATGGCTTAAATTAATTTTACTTTGCCCGAGCTTTTTGTCGCGAGAGCGAAATTACGAGACGTTCTTTTTTTTTATTCTCGTACGATTATTAATACGTCTCTCTTCTTTGTTTCGCTTAATTGCTGTTTGTAACAAACGGTATAAACGAAGAATTAAAAAAAGGAGAAAAGTTTCGATGACGCGATCGACTTTAAAAAGAAAAAAATAAAAGTTCTCGATTACGCTCGTCTGGTTGATCACAGCTGTTACCACTTGATCATAACCATCCAGCAGCCAAATAAATGAAAAATTCAACGTAAACGATCATTACAAGCAATCTAATCCGACACTTCAGACCCAACGTCAACAATCCATTACTCACGAAACAACAACAACAAAAAAGGTCAACTAGTTCATCTGAAAAGTAAGCGCCAGAAGCTCCGAAAGCTCTCGACAGTGGGGCGGGGAGAGGAAAAAAAGGTAGCATAGTCCTCGACTGTCCGAGTGCTCGCGGGAGAGAAAGAGAGAGAGAGCGCACGACAAACATTTCGCGGAGCAAATGGAAGTAGATGACCATAGGCACTGGGAGGGTTAAAAAATTCCGGAGAAGGGGGAATAAAAACGGCCCAAAAAGGCAGAACATAAAAGAGACGCTCGGAATGGCTCTCTGTAGAAAAAAAAAAAGAAATTTTTTCCCCCGACTATCGGCCGATTCTGTGGCTTTTCCAGTAGTTGCAGTAGGGGGAACGAACGAGGAGGTCTAAGTGCGCGAGTGCGCTCGGCTCGTTAAGAGCTTTTTCCCATTTCCAGCGGTAAAGAACTCCATCCGGCTTCCTGGATGCAGCTTTTCTTCCCTGCTACCGCTCGCTCGCTCGTCTCTTCGTCCCGTATGTCCCGGCGATTTTTCCTTTAACCCATAGACGAGCACGACTGTCCGCAAATCCAAACGGATGCTTCTTACCAGGGGTAGGAGGGTATCAGCTTGATTTTTGTTAGCTTGAAAACCGCTAGAGCCGAAAAATGTCGTTTTCAAATGTAAAAAGTCGCGTATACGTAAAGCTCTGCGTTGTTATTGCTCTTTTACGGCACTTTTGTGGCTTTACTGCGTCTCGATGTTAATACGTGCCTTTTTTCAAAAAAAAATTCTTATATATATGATATAGGTCAAAGGGAATACCGCTAAGACTATACACGTGCACGCACGATATTGACAATAGTCTGAAGTTGGAGAAACCCAGCGAAGAAGAAGAAGAAGTAGAATCGAGGAAAGGGGAGAAAAGGGGCTATCTGTCGTTGGGAATCGCAGCAGCGAGTGCGCGCTATATTTAGTCAGCCGCGGGGGGGGGGCGCGCCCATTGATTGCGCGCTTGTGCAAGCTCGTGAGGCGAGGGGGTCAGAGGGACAGCGACGCTCGTAAATACGCGGTACTCGCTGCCGACGGAAATAGCTCGAGAGAGAAAGTCGGTCTCTCTCTCTCTCTCTCTCTTTCTGGACGCAGCTTGGAAATTCCGTGCGATGGATTTTTTTTCATGATAGGGTACCTACGGTGTTTATGTCGCGGGCGATGGACGGGGAAAAATCGTAAAAGTGGAAAGTTTTAATGAACGACGCTACCGAGATTGCGGATGATCGTGTAGAAGGCGAGAGTAAAAAAAATAGGGGGGAAAATGTTCGGGGGACGCGAGGGGACTAAGGCTGAAAGAGCGAGAGCTCGTAAATATTTGAAGTTTTTAGTGCGGCGTTTACAAGCTCGATGAGATACAAAATGTGCGTGTTGGATTTTTTTTCCTTTTGCCTTTTGGAAAGTCTTTCTTTTAAAGTTTTCATGTTTAACGCGATTTTTATATTTTAAAACGACTTTTTTTATACATTTATATTTTATATAACGTACATATGAGAAAAAAGCGGGGAATTTTCAGTCTCGCTCAATTTTAAATCATGCTAGGGATCTTAAAAGTCTTCCCTCCACTTCAGAGAAATCCGATAATTGCAGCGGAGAAATAAAAAAAAAAAGGAAAAAGGCCTCGGTTTAATTCGAATAACCGGAACAAAACCGAGAATAAAAAAATGAATTACCTCGTTTCCCCAAAATTTCGAGCAATAGCCGCTTTTAGTCCCAAAAGAAGAAGGAGCAGAAAAAAAAACAACGAAGAAATTCCGGGCCAGGTTATCTAGCAATTGCGCTCGGAGCGGCGTCAAAAGCTCTGGCTCATTTCCAGTCTCAGATCGCGAAAAGTTTCTCTTCTCTTAAAAAGGCCGGAGGGCTTCTCTGGTGTAATAAAGAAAAAAAAAAGAAGAAGAAGAAGAAGCTAGCAAGCAAGGCAAGGCAGATAGAAGGAAGAAAAGCAGTCGTCCGGGCGCTCGAGCTGAAGCTCGGAGCGGGGAGATTATACGTGCCTCAACTTTTGCCTCGACCTTCCTTTTCCTCTCTCTCTCACTCTCGTCTAGTCGTCTGCATCCTTCTCTCTTTATCTCTTGCTGTCTTTTTACTTATTATTGTTATTATTATTTTTTTTTCCGTCCCACCGCTTGACTCATCCCCTCCAGCCGACTTCCCAGGGATTTTGGACTTGGGCGCGCGTGACTTCTTTGCAAATGAAATAATTGGACGCGCTGTCTGGGATTTTTTTGTTGTTTCTCGAGGAAAAGAAAAAAAAAAGAAAAAGGAAAATAGCAGAGAGAAATTCGGATGTAAACATCTGCGAGCTTTATTCTCCCGGAAAAAAAGCTCCGTATTTATTACGTAATTTAGGCCCTATTCACCTCTGCCCTGTACATTCCTTCCGCTCAGCCTCCTCGATTTACGGCCAAATTAGCGTGGAAGGGAGGGATATCACGGTATACGTATTCCGCGGGCCCGAAAAGCTAGGAAAATTCGACGATTTATCGCGGCGGAAAAAGTAATCGTTAATTTTTTTTCTCTCTCTTCGTTCTTACTCTCTTTTGAGCTTTCTTACCGGCAAGAGAGAAAGAGTAGCTGCAACGTCACGTTTACACGCGCCGCGATAAATTGAGAAGCGATAAATTTCGGCGAAGCCCCCGGAAAAATTACTCCCACCCCTCCCCTCTTCACTCCTCTTCCTCTAAGAGAATTTTTTTTTTTCATGTAATTCGAACAAAGTGCGCGTCGGATAAAGTGATTTCCCACTTTTCTTTTCACCTGCTCTTCGATCTTATTAATCATCCCGTGAGCATTTTTTTCACAAAAGCTCTCGCATATCGCTCGCTGCCCCGTGCGCCCGGTCGCATTCTAGAAACACATATATATCGCGAGAGAGCCTTGGCCTTTTCGTAGCGGCGGGCGTGATTCTTCAACTGTACGCCCCGAGCGATCCCTCGTAATAAAACGTTGCTGTCGGGAGTAAGAGAGAAAGAGAGACAAGCTGGATTACACGAGAATCTCTCCTCGTCGCGCGATTAGCTTCGTCATTACGCCGCCGAGTGAGGAGAGGCATAAAAAAGAGAAGAAGAAGGAAGAAAAAAAAGAGCTCGGCGAGCCCTCGTTCATAATTTCGTCGCCTCCGGGGGCTTAGACATAGAGCAAAAAATCGATGGCTGCGGACTTATTAACGGCATACTGCTCGCTCTCGTGAGCGCACGTGAGCTTTCTGCCTCGGTCTATCTTTGTACTTTGGGTAAAGGAAGCGCTCTCCACGCGTATTAATAATAACCTGCGCGATTTATCGGGCTCACTCTCTCCCCCTTCCCTATTGTCGTTTAATGCAGCTATAATACGCGCGGATAAAATATGCGCTTGGTATAATTATCGATTCCTTGCCACTTTTATCACGTTCATTATCAATAACAATATTTATAGAGAGAGCCTTCGCGAAATTAAAAGGCTGCGCGATTAAAAATCAATCGGCGGCCAATTATACCGGTAATAATTCATGCGAACATCGTCAATGTCGTAAATCAAGCGAGAGAACGAGAAAGATACTCGAAAACGATCGGCCGTGAAAATCCGCAAGCTCTAGAGAGAATGGGGGAGTGCCTTTCTCTCGTACACACCGGAGCTTTTGGCATCGATGGGAGTAATAAGCGCGATCTCCATTTCAAAGCCGACCGCGAGTATAGAGTCGGAGGCTCGTTTGCGAGGCTTCGCGTCTTTAAAGCTGTCATTCCGCTTACGTAAACAGCCGGGCGCGCTCGTGAGAGAGCGCCGTTTGAGCCTAGACAGCGAGAGAGAGAGGGCATGCGTCACTAGCCGAGAGCTCCCAGTGAGCTTTTCACTTTGCTCTTTACTTTGGCAGAAAGATACGCGCCACACTTTCCGTCCCGGCTTTTTGCTTAGCTGTCGATGCCTCGCGATGGCCCGGGGTAAGGGGGAAGTGGAACTTACATATGCGAAAGATTGTTTTGTCCAGACTGACCCTGGGAGGTTTGGCGCGATGTTTACTTGGCGGACGCGATGCTGTTTGTGCTTTGTCTTTCCTGCGTGATCCGTCAAATTTTTATTTTTCTCTGAAATACGACAAATCGTTTTCACTACCCTAACCCCTACCTCTCCTTTCGTATCCTGAATGAAAATAATTGTTCGGTAATCGAAAATAAATTTAAACATACCGGTAGCATAATCAAGTACACACGCGCAATGAATGAACGAGACGCAGCCGCTAATTCGCGGCCCAGTGACAATACTCAGGCTGCCAGATTGGCGCATCGAAGAAAAAGTCTTACAAGTGTGAACTTGTCCGCCTTACTCGGCCGCGTATATACGTCTGCTAATGAGATCTCTCGCGCTCGCAGCAAATGCCATTACCTCTTTTTTCTTTCTTTTCGCTGTTTAACGCAAAGCTCGACTTTTAAAGCTCCCTCTCACCCTCGTGGACACGATCAATCCCAAGGACTAGCCTCTTACTTTTACTGAATTTCCATCGACTTTTTCGAAAGGAAGGGGTTGGAGGGAGCAGAGGAGGCGGTAAGTGAGGTAACAGCTGTCGATCACACACACATACGCGCCGTGTCTTAGAGGGTATTTGTAAGCTCGTGCACTTGGATGGCAAATCCGATCTTGGTCGAGCTCTGCGCACCTTGAGCTTGTTAAGCTCGATGTTGAACGTGTGTCGCTCTGCGTGTCTTGCTCTGCGCGACGTTCGTTTCGTTTGGCTAAATTGGCACGTTGATTTAAACGCGAATTACGACGGGACGACGTTTGATTCGTGAAATTTAACAAAGTGCATTTATTTAAATTGGTCGATTTTGAAAAAAGAAATAAAATCGACTCGGACGTATCCAGCCGAGCCGATGGCAGAAGACGCATCGTCCGTTTGGTTCTCCTCCTTATTTTCTTATCCGAATCGACACCGGATGGGAATTTATTATTGCCGAGGCTGAACCTACCGCCGCGAGAGAGCCGAGCCCGTCAATCGCCGCTGAATGACGGCTCTTTAAATGTGTTCTTCTTACCAACTTTTTTTTTCTTTGCCTATCGCCCAACCTTTCCCCTCCTCCTTCGCTTCTTTTTAATCTTTCAATTTTCCGGTCTTCTCTCTTGCACAAGAAGATGGATCGGTATTTTTAGCAGATTGATTTTATTCTCCAACAAGAGCGAGAGAGAGATTCTTTTCTTAAGGGAACAAAAAAAAAGTGGCGGGAGAGTTCCGAAATAATAGGCCGAAAATTTTTTACAATAACCGTCATTCTCTTTCGCGCCACACTCTCTCTTTCTCTCTCTCTCTCTCTCTCTCTCTCTCTCTCGAGACGTTAAGTGAAATTCAGCGCGCTTGAATAAAGCTTGTTTTCACTCTAAACAGGCAGAGAACGCGCGCGCACTTGCTCGGCCTTCGCGGGTAATAGTTCCATTAAACAATTAGCGAAAATTCAGGTCAGAGATGCGAACTGGAATTTTACCCCCAGTGAACAAAGTATGAAAAAAAAAGAAAGTCAAAGTTTATGGTAAACTAGTTGAAACGGGCGTGTCTCGCTTACGAGATGCTGCGAATAACCGGCCGCTCGATCGACGTGTGAAATAAGCGTTTCTTGGGATATATTTTTTTCACTTTGAGGACGAGGGAAAATCTGCCGGTGACGAGCGATTATGTATATTTTTTTTTATAAGCCATCGTTCCCGGGACGAACTGTCGAGGATCACGGATATCCGTGAGTCAGCGTATATCCCGCGACGACGTCGCGTTTTAAGTGTGCCCTGCCTTTACCGTCTTACATCAAAAGCGAGTCTTTTCTCCTCCCGGGGGAAAAAATTCATAGACAAATTTGCCTCGGAAGAGACTTTGATACGTAAATTCTCAAAAGAAAAATCGTTGAGAAAGAAAAAATGAGAATCAGTCTTTTTCTTTTATTCATCATTTAATTACAGCCCACACCGCCTACAGTTTGAATAAAGAGCCAAAAAAAAGGGGGAGCTTCTCCAAAGGCGATCCATTAACATCGGCAATTAAGGCAATTAACGAGCGATAAAACAAAAGCGAGGGAGAATCATGAGTAGTAACGGACGGCAGCAGCATCAAGCCCCCAGAATCAGCAGGACGCGAACAAAGAAACGATCCCTGCATTACCGTTAATACTCATCTCGCCATTAAGAACCAACCCCCGCTCATTTTGAGTAATCGGCACGCAATGATTTTCCGGCGCTCCCCACAGCCTCATCACGCGAAGCCAATTCGCCGTCGCTCGGGCGTGAAATATAAGTAAGACCGTCCCGAAAAATTTTCTCTCGACGATGAAAGGAGCAGCTTCCCTCTCTCTCTCTGGACCCTTACGGAGGAATCGAGGTCGGAGATTAGCCATTCTTTCCTTTTTATCCCTCTTCTCTCTTCTTTTAATTCCGGCTGATGGAAAAAGAGCGATCGCTTTTAAAGTCGTCGGCAGAACCAATGTTTGCCGAATGACTAACCGTTTTTAATCTTTACCTCCTGCCTCCCTTCCAACCTCGAGTAACGTCGAGAATCTTTCCCTCTTTTTTTTCCGTACGTTTCCTCTATCGTTGGTGTATAGGTACGCGTACACGTCGGCAAGCATTATAAATATTCATCGTTAGCTCAAACTCCCTTCTTCTCTCCTCGATCGCTTTCCCCTCTCGCTTATATAGTTTACTCTTGCGCTCAGAGTTTGCATAAATACGACTTGGGCCAGCTTTCCTCCCTCCTCCTTCTCTCTCTCTCCTACGAACATTTTGCAAGGATTGCTCTGTGCGTATGTAAATCCGAACGTTGTTTGCGCTTTGGCTAGGACCAATCGTCAAGACGACCAAGTTCGGTCGTTGAGCTCGTTTGTTTGCGCAACCGACATTTGTTTTGCTACATATCGACGTGCGAGGTTGTTTTTTTTTTAATTCTTTTTTTGAAAATACGAGTGTTTAATAAATCTAATTATGTATGTCGATCTGACGCGCTTAAATAGAAAATTAGACATTAAGCAGGGAAGAGAAACGTTAAAGATGTAATTGACGCTTGACGATATTATCGGATAATGGCCGAAGTTCATTTAAATTCGAATTATTGATTAAATCCACTGTAACAATTTTACCTGCAACGGTATCGATCGAGTTAAAGATCGTCTTTGCGATCCGGCATCTAACTCCGTGCATTATACACGACTAGCGAAATGCAATGTTTATGCAATTTAACGCGTCACTAATTATCCAACCTAGCGTTTAAACCCGAAATTTAATTAATTCCACCCCCGGGACACCCACACACGCTAACCTACGAACGTATACAGGAACAAACGCGCGTACTAACGGGCTCGGAAAATTACAAAACTTTAAACTTCCCGCGGGGGCTCGAAAGTCGTTCGATCGTGAAGTAGAGAGAAAACGGAGGTGGGGGTAGCGCTATAACCCCACACCAAACATCGCGCAAGCTCAAGTTCAAAGCTCAAAACAACTTGAAGCCGCAGCCATGAAAATTCAACAAACCGTTTGGAATATACGCTTATACGCAATCGCGGCGCGTGTATTCTCGTCTCGCACACGTCAGCTCTTGCCTTTGTATAATCAGACACGTCCAGCTTAAGCCCAAGCCTTGTCGGAAGAGAGAGAGTTGAATATTTCAATTCTCGTAAACATAGTCGAGGTAAAAGTCGGAGACCACCCGCGGATTTCGGAGGGGGAGGCAGACACAGAGCAGCGGATGGAAAGCTCACCGGGAGAGAAAGTATGACGTTAACAAACGAGCGGAAAGTAGGCCCCGAGAGCGAGAGAGAAATCGACGCTGGAAAAAAACGAGCGAGGTTAGCTTTAATGGAACGACCCGCGGGTATAATAAACGACCCTACCCTTACACCTATATACGCGTGCGAGATGGGCTTTTTTTCTCTCTCTCTTCTTTTTTACTACCATCGTCTATTTATTTATTCGCACGAGCTGGAATACAACTACTCGCGTGTTTTTTTTTTTTTTAAATTAATACCACATGCACACGAGAACTATGCCAAGCCTAGGTTCTACAACGTCATACATATCTCCAGGCTTGCTTTGCTCAGCGGCGAACTCATCGTCGAACTTCAAAGCTTTACTTTTATCAAAATTAATTATTCACACAAAGCAAAGCGTGTATATACCTCCCCCCAGCCCAACGCTATACCAAGACTGAAAAGCACCGGGTGTGCCATCCCTTCCAGCCCTTTCCCCCCCTTTACCCTCGTTAATTAAAAATACATTTCATTTGGGCGCGCAGGGCGAGAAAATTAACGCGTAGACCGAGAGCAGCGTAATAACCGGGAGCAGAAAAAAAAACGTACACGAGAAATAGCAGAGAGAAAAAAGGAAAGACGTGAAAAATGAAAGAAGTAAACGAAAAAAAGGAAGAATCCGATATATATCTAGTCCATAGTGTCTATGACTAGCTGAAGTTGGTGTTAGATAGAGGGGTTAGAGGTAGAAGCGGGCGCACACGCCGTGGAATTTCCCTACGAACCCATCCAGCTTTCGCACTCCAGCGTACATACAGCGTGACGCTGTCGCGGAAGGAGAGAGAGAGAGTAGGTGAGAAAGAGCGTCAGCACCGAGGAGGAGGAGGGGACGGAAACTTATCCGGGGTCGGACGCGTAATTAGTTCCGCACGCGCGCTGCCAGCCAAGAGCGAACGAGAAAGACAGAGGAGGGGGGAGGGGAGAAAGGCCGCACCTGTTTATCCCGGCGGTGCCTGAGCGATTATCCAGGCGCATGCGCGAGGCATTGAGCGACGGAGAGTAAGCTGGTCAGGAGGAGGGTATAGGTCTGATGGGATAGCACGAGACACGTCGACGCGGGCAACGACGGCAAGTTGGCGTTATGTAGTGGGGCTTTTGCCAGGCGGCAAGCAACGCCGTCGCGGAGGATATTTTAAGCTTACCTTAGCCGAGCGAGCGCCGAGTGGCAAGGTTGCCGGAGCTATTGAAAGCACCACCACCCCGCCCACGTGTGCGTCTACCTCTTCCACCACAACCAAGCTCCTACCCCTATCTCCTCTACGGTGGATACGCTTTATACCTATACACACCTTTTTCTCTCTCTCTCTCTCTCTATCTTATATTTTTCCAATCTCTTTTTTTACTCGCTGCCATTTCTTTTGTTTTAATTAAATCGTTTTAACAACGACCCAGTACTACCTTTTTTCTTCATTTCGCTGGCTGGATAAAACTGGTCCCGGCTCGGGAGCTAGCTTCCAGTTACATGATTAACCACCGCGACATTTCCCCATTTTGTTATATACTTTTTCTTCCCTTATCGCCCTAGCCACTGTTCATCCCCCTTTTTCTCTCTCTCACACACCAACCGTACCCCTACGCAGGCGGGTGAGAGAGAGCTTAAGTCATAACTGACCCACATTTTCGTTTTTTTTTTCGCCTTCCTTTTCCAGCAGCACCCACACACGCATTCACAGCAGCGGTTAAAGCCGCGAGAGAGAGAGAGTCGCACCGGGCGTATAGCCGGCGAATGGGCCGGCGCGCTCCGCGTAATTGAAAATCCCGCAATAAGTTCTCGGCACTTTAAAAAGATGCGCCCGCGAGATTAGGCTCCCCTGTACCTTGCACTCCCTTTACTTCTGGAAATAAAAGTGTACAAAAAAGGGACGAGAAATACTGCCTTCGCCACTGTATACGAAAAAAAAAGAAAAAAAAAAGGAAGAGAAGAGCAATCGCGCCTATACATCGGCAAACTGTGGACTATCTAGCCAGTGCTGAATATACATCATCAGCGTGTAAAAACAAAGCCGAGAGGGACAGAGAGATAGAGATAGAGTACAGAGGTGAGGCCTCTTTCTCGCGATAGCATCATTCCCCCCCTCACACGTGAAAACGCGTGCGCATCAAAGAGTCCAGAGGAGGAGGTGGACCGAGAGTGAGGGGACTCCCGGCAACGGCGCACGCTCCGGCCGAAAATCGCACGCGCGAGAAAGAGAGAGCGAGAGCGAGAGACACGAGCCGAGCGAAAGAGAGGGACGGCCAAACAGATCGATAGTACGGGTAGTGCCGAGAGTAGCAGCAGAGAAGACGCGCGGCTGACGGCAGCGCGACGTTCTCTCTCTCTACGCCGAAACTCGACGCGTCGCATATACCCTCCCCGACGCGGCCTCGAGGCGCGAACGAGAGGGGATGTGTATGCCGGGGATGAACTCGTATAGGCCCCGGAATGGACTTGTCTCGTTTGATGCATCGCTCTTACCCCCCCCCTCCTCCTCCTCCTACTCCTCTTTGTATACCACTGGGCTCAGTGGGCTCGGTGTTGCGTGAGATAGCTTCTGCACGTATACATATACATGCACACGTGGAGAGTAAGAGAGAGGCCCGGAGGCGACGCAGCGAGATAAGCAATTAGCGCGATTATCCTAGCGTGGCCGCGCGTCAAACTGCCAAAACCAGCCGGGCTAAGATCATCCTCGCCGCTTATATACCCCTCCCTCCTACCCTTTGTATATCGTCGGTGCTAGCGAAGACTATCCCATTTCAGACTGTAGCAAAGACTATCCCATTTCGCGACGCTCGCAGTGAAGACTATTCCATTTCGCAATTGTTTTTTAAAATCTATATATATCATTAATAAGTTGGTAAATTTAATTTTTTTCCCCCGACAATATTAATCCTTACAGCTTAATGAACAAGATGCACCTTTGAAAATTCCAAAAAAGCCACTTTTAAGCCCGAATTCTTGAGTTATTTTAACGTACAAATTTGATGGAATCCTCAAATGGGATAGTCTTCGCTGCGAGATCTCAAACGGGATACTCTTCGCTAGGACCTTTCTCCGAGGCTTTTTCTTCGCTAGCATCGACGATATACCCTTTTGCTGCACACCGTTACGGGGCTATTTACATGTATATCGGCTGTAGCGGTCAATTAGCCAGCTTTTCGGCCTTACGCCCGCGATATAAATCAGAAAGAGAGGCCTCCAGGGACTGAGAGGATCGGCCGAGCCAGGAAAAGACCACGATAAGATAAAGGAATTCGGCGAGCGAGAGAGAAAGAAAGGGCCGCGCGGCAGAGAATTTATCTCGGCCCCGTGACCGCCTTGGCCTCTGTCTACCCTGTAATTCACGCCTTCTCTCCCTCCCCTCCTACAGCGCTTATATAGAAGGTCCCAACCTTGTTAACGACTCGACGCCTCGATTATACACTCACTGCTGGCTTAGACACCCTCCTCGTCTATTCAGCATGAGCCTCTCTCTTTCTCTCGCGTGTCCGCACGCATATCCGACGGCCCATTGACTTATGACGTGATTTTAGAGCGCTGCTGGGGTTGGAATAAATGGCAACCACTGAGGTGCTGCTCGTGTGTCGTTTAACCTCGAGCCCTTGTGTCTTGAGAAGACTGCACGTTTAGCGCGAAACGTTTTAACGCAATAATTTTGTTGAATTGAAATAACAATCGTAGCAAACTGTTAACTTATAGAAAAAAAGAATAAACAAAAGCCGAGAGCCAAGAAAAGGGGAAGAGAGAGGCTGAGCTCTCGGCCGGGCTAACAAACGCGGCGCGGGAAGAGTCTAAGCCGGAAGCCGAGAGGAGGCAGGAAGCGCAAGTTGCGCAGACACGGCCGGAGGCTGTAGCAGTGCGAAACTTCCACCGTACACACACACACCATACACCCAACTCATCTTCCTCCCCTACACACCCTCTGAACCCACCTCCTGCTGCTCGGAGCGAGTCGAAAAAAAGAAGAAAAACCCCCCCAGCAGCATCATCGTCAGGGGCAAAAATACTCCACAATTTCCCAAGGCTATTTCCTAACGCGCGATAAGAATCCGCGAGCCAATCGGGCTCATCCTTCGAACTTTCGCCGCCACCGCGAGAGCCGTGTGTAGGGGGTGAGGCCGGCTCTACTCGAGAGACGTACGAGCGTTGGTCACGCTTCGCGGCGTCACGCGATCTGCGCGGCTTACACGCCCCTCGTCACGCTCTCCAACGCCCCGCAGCCTACATTCGAGAGAGCCTTGATTATCGATCTCAGCCCCGCAGAGCCTTGCTATATAGCTTTCTCTCTCCTCGGGCGAACGTCCACGCGGCCCGAGACAGATTAGCCGCGCCTATTAGGCTCTGGACACGCCAGCGCCTAACGCGACCTCCCTCTCGCTCACTCGTATAGGAGATAAATATTTGCTCCTCCCAAGTCTCTACTCGTTGGTTTGCGCCGCTTTGCACCGGTTTCTGTGCAGATATTCGAAAAATGGGAGTGCTGGCGGTTTAGGGTGTATACGTTATGTGACTCCGCGCGTGAGTATGGGTGTAAGAGCGGATGCAATCAAGGTAAAAGCAAACCCAGTGTTTTAGGGGGTAGGATACGCCGAGATTGCTGGAAAGGGGATCTCGCTAAGTACCGGCTAATTTGATATTGGGGAAAGGGGCCGGTCGAGAGATACGAGCCAGATGCTACTCCGACGACGGCTCTCGCCGAAATAATCATCATCATCATCCCTCCAGAAACCGAGGCTGCCCTGATCGTAGCTGCTCTCTCTCTCTCGGTTTGCGAATAGATACCCCGGGGCTCCTCTGATATAATATTACGCCGCTTAATTTTCGGTGGATTTATGCCAGGGGCCCAGCGCTGGTTCATCTTCGGCCTGAGGAAAGTTATATTCTACGCTTCGGCGTCTGTGTATATAGCACACACGCGCAATGTATAAACGAGTTGCCGAGATGGGCTGAACCGTTTTATTTTACCTCCGGTCAGGCTGTACTACACGGTGATCTTTATGATTGACGTCGGTTTACAATGCTAATAAAAAAAACTGAGAGAAAGAAAGAAAAAAGGGATAAAAAGAATGACGAGAAAAGAGAAAAGAAGAAGTGGGCGTAATATCGGTAAAATTAACGATTACGCTTAATACCAAAGCGAAATCTCGACCGACTACGGTCGATCGAACAACCGACCATTAAGCAGAGAGAGAGCGAGGGAGGGGTGGTGCCTCGCCAGCTTGGTAATCCAGTCGACGATTCTGGCACACCTGGTCGCACCTGCTGCTGCTGTTGCTGCTAGTCCTGGTTGGTAGAGGGAGAGAGGGAGACAATGTTCCTATAGCGGTGGCGGCTATTAGACAGAGTCGCCCGGCAAATGACGCGCGGGAGCTAACGGCCAACCCCTTTCCTCTCTCCCTCTGCAGAGAGAAAGAGGGAGGGAGGGAGGTCGTCACGGGCCAACGGCTGACTACCGCACCGGCTGACAATGACCGATTCGACGCGCGGCAAACGGACCTCCGGGAAATCAAACCGCTTCGCACCGACTACTATATGTCTCGATTTTACTATATATATATATATATATATGCACCTGTGTGCGTGTGTGGTTGGGATAGTCCGTTTGCCACAGTTTTCCGCGTATAAGAAATAAAACGAGCTTCGTCCGTTTAGCTTGAATTTCCGCTCTTTCTCTCAAGGTCGATATTGAAAATCGAGTAAAGAGGGGAGGGGGGATCGTTCGACTTTTACCGAGTGGAACTACTTTCGCCCCACCCCCCCGCGAGCGAGGAAACAAAGTGCCACGATAATCGTAAGAGCTACGTGAGCTAAATGTCAATCCGCGGGTTTTCCCAAGGAGAGAGAGAGAAACACAGAAGAGAAAACTTGACTGCGAGATAAAGCTGCCCCGCGAAAGAGAAAGAGAGAGCGGGACTTTAAAGTCCAGCGTCTCATGCATTTCAAATCGACTAACCCCACGACGTGCACACACGAATATCGCGTGCGCGAGAAACTTTAAAAGACCGAGATTTATATGCGCGACTGTCGTCTAGTGTTCTTTTTTTCTTTTTCTAACCGTGACCGTACAAGAGGTGGGGTGGTCGATTAATCGTCGCTCTCGGTTGAAACGTGTACTTTGAGCTAATGAAATCGAGAGAGACGGCCCTTGGTGATGGCGTTTTAGATAAAGCAGGCGTGACGAGTTGTTGAGTAATACTAAGCAGCTGGAGGGTCGAATTCTTTTTGGAGAGGCTATATGGTCACGTGTATTTCGATGCACGTGTACATACGAATGCCCGGTTGGAGTGGCGAAAGCGAGTCCTCGTTTTCGCCTGTTCGCATTAACACCCCCTTAGAGTCTGAAAACAATGCCGGATACCATACGCGGATATGGTGATCGACGAGCCTGCCACCGTAGCGTTCGTTATTAGCTTTTTTCTTTTCTTCTTTTGATCAGAGTTGTGGGTCACGCGGAATTGCATAGCGAATCAACGGGGGAGCTTGTACTTTTGCTCTCGTGAATTACGAATTTTAATCTCTTTGCCTGCGGCACTTTCGGCTGGAGTAGAAAAAAAAAGCGGACCAGAGAGAGAGAGAGTCTCATTAAGCATTCATCAATCATCGTGTCCGCGCAGAAATTAGTATCACGCGTGTTTGTGCACGTGTGCAAAGTAAAAAGTCGAGGGGGCTGGATGAAGGAGGTGGGGGGATGAATTAATCATCCGGACATTCATCAAGTGGCGCTTTTCTTTCCTTTTTTTCTCTCTCTCTCTCTCTCTCTCCACTTCTGTACCCTGCGAAGCTTACTCTCTGAGCCCTCTCCCCCTACTTTTTTTTTTGTTCTTCGAAATTCACTCGGGGAATTTTTTTTATTTTTTTATACTTATGCGACTCGTTCGTTGGATACATACCGATGAGAAATGACGGGAGTAGAGAACGCTCGTCGATCGATAATCGAAAATTAAATCGACCGTTCGGATTTGATGTTTGTTTCTTTTTTTCCTCCCCGCGATCGTTACGGGCTCGATTGTTTTTGACAGTTAAACGCGCGTGAAAAATGACGACCTTTTTTCCTTTTTTTTTTAGAGAGAGAGAGTACAACGCGACCATTACAAAGCAATTAATCGAGAAGCGTTTGACAAGCGACTTGTCGCCAATGTTTGTTTTTGCAGCGCCTGCATTACCAATTACAAAAAGTCCGTCTGACCATTCTGCGCCCTTTACCACTTAAAAATAATAAGCCTCGTTAATCGGACTGTATAATTCCGACATTTTTGTTCCAGTCTCAACGTTATCGGCATATTCCAGACTCCTCTCGTTATACCCACAGGTAGGCCTCGGAAATTTTCGCCGCGCCTCTCTTTACGACCTTACCCCCTAGCCTGTTGTTCAGTTCCAGACGATATAGGCGAAGCGAATGCAAGTCTTCGATCGCCAACCGGCTGGCGTGACATTGGCCGGCAGCCTGGCGTGAAATGCGTCATATCAGGGAGAGGGATAGCCGCCGGAATGATCTGCCGAGTCATATCAGGCTTCTCTCTCTATACCCGTATGACCCTGATGTCTCTTTCTCTCTCTCACACACACTCTCTCTCGCATAAACGAAATTGAGCTTTCTCACCAGTTCTTCAATGCGGCCAACAACGTCTTACAATACAAATGAGGGCTGTTTGTTGGAAGATGAGAGGGAGGGGGACTACAGCGAGATTAATAGTTGACTGCGCGCGGTATGTGTGCATGTTCATTGATGTGAAAATCAGGGCCGGTTTTAATTGATGAAGCGGCGCGCGTATATTTATGAATATATAGACATCAGTGAGGCGAAGCGTGCTTATATATCTTTTCGATGGTTGAACATGAGGTAGGGGGAGAGAGAGAAGGACGATGATGAGGCTATTTTGTCGACGTTGTTGCCGAGCGGAATAACTAAGAAAGTGCTGAGAGTGCAGGACAAGATTCGAAGAGAATACAGAGAGTGAGAGAGAAAGGATGAGAATCCAATATCTCGTTAGATATGACGAATCCCTACCCATCGGCCTCCCCTCCTTTCTTCTATATAGCGTAGATTGACCCAGTTGTGCAGCGGCGAAACAGATACGCGCGAAAGGGTGCGCGCAAGAGAGAGAGAGAGAGAGCCGATAAAACCAGGACGTGGCAGGAAGTTCGGACGACGCTTTAGAGATCCCGGGGATGTGGCGAAGTCGAGCACGACGACGACGGAGCGAGCACGAATTTTCTTTAGCCAGAAAAGCCGAGACAGACCGAGCGGAAAGACAAACGGCTCCCGAGTACTCTCTCATTCTCTGTCTCGAGCAAACAATTTTCGTATGCCGTATTTTATTTAATTTTTCTTCTTCTCTTCTTTTTTTTGGCCTACCCCTCTCTCGACCCAAGATTTTTCTGCGAAAAGAGGGTAAGGTTGATGGTATGCGCGTTTGGGAAAAAAAAGAGGGAGCAAGGCTTGGCAGGCCATGAGTTATCAAATTAATAAACGCGGCCACACAGCGCGCGGCCAGGGAGAGCTTTTTTTTATGCGTACGAGTCTACGACGTGTCCTCCACTTCGCGACTGTGGAGCTTATGATTTGAGATGGAAAACGGGGGATGGCAAGAGGCTTAATAACGGATTTAATCTCTCGCGAGGACTTAAACTTTGCCTGACGTGACCCAAATACACCTCGAACGCCTCTAACCATCCCCTCTCACCCATAGCTAAATTAGGTTTTTTTGTCTCCTCCTCGTGCTCTTAGCCTGATATTTGAATAACGATGCTTAGCAAAACAACGGGAAAAAAAGCTCGAGTGGAGTACAAACCCAAAAAAACAGAGGGTGTGAGGAGAGATAGAGATAGTCGGTACACGGCTAATAGAGTCTCGAGAACTTAAAAGAGAAATTTATCACGATGACTGGAGGTCGGACGTTTTCGAACGCGTCTTACTTTGCATTTCTCGCGTCGGCTTGTTTAGCGAAGGAGAATCAATTCTCTTTGTGGAAAGGGGAGAAAGTGACTTTGGAGACTCCGCATACCAAGCCTTATAGAGTGAGAGAGCCTGTCTTTCCGGGCAATGAAGTAGTGCAAGCTCGTGTCTTCGGACTGCTAAAGTTTTTTGACTTTTCCAACGAGCAGGGCCTTAGTGCAGGAGTTTACGAGCGAAGATGTATCGACTTCTCGGCGAGGGGAGGGGAATGGCGAGCACGGAAAACGAATGGAAAAGTATATCCGCGGGGAAAGGAGTTTTCGGCTGTGTAGCGGCAAAGTTTTTAACGAGCTTTTCGTTTGCCCCGTTCGATTTGGTTTTTCGTCGTTTTATTGATTTACGAGCTGCTGCCCGATGGAATAATTTTGAAAATTGGTACGATTTTCCGAGAACTGAGGGGGAATTTAATATAGCTAAAAGTGGGAGTGGATAAAAAAATGGAACTACAGGGTGAGAGGGTGATCGGAAGAAGAATGCTTTTAACAATATTTTATATTTGCTGTTGGAGGAGCTTTCGAACGAATCCGCTATTTTAGTTGTTGCTGTTGTTGTTTAAGGGGCAGAGAAACGTGGTTCTGACATCAACGAATGGAAAATGCTTGCAGGTGAATAAAAAAAAATGAGCTTTCAGCTCAGGGGCAAAAACATTTGTATACGTCCTGCGAATTTCAGAAACAATGGAAACTAGTCGAGCGTTTTTTCTTTTTAAAATTCTAAGAGAGAAAGGGGCGAGGCAGACGTGCAAAGTGTAAACGCGAATAAAGTGTTTTTAAAAAATCATGCAAACCCACCCGGGGGGGGGGGGAAGTAGCTTTGCGAGTAAATAAAAAATTTACGTCTCCGCGTTAAATAATCCCGAGAACTTTTAAAAAGAATTTCCCAACGATTTTCAAATCCATACCGAATTGAAAACGCAACAATTAGCCTGCAACCGAGAGCTTTTTTATATCGCAGAATCGCCACTTGATATCCGTCAGTGCGAGAACAAAGAGAAACTAGGTCCCCCCCCCAGCGAATTTCCAGGTATCTCGGCATTCGCTGACCCATAATTTCGAGTAAAAGAAGCGTTTGTAAAAGAGAAAAGAAAGGAAAAAGCTAGCCGATATCTTCGAAAATACTTCGTTTACTCCACTTCGCCTCCGGCGAGCTCCAATATTTTTAGAACAAGTAAGCGCGTGTGTATACGTGGAGTGTGTACGGAGAATAAATATTCAATTATTCCTATCCCAAAACCGCGTATAACTTCGTGCCATTAGCCAGCCGTCAAATGACTCACCCGCCCACTGTTGATCGCATCGAGGAATCGACTAAAGACTGCTAAGTCAACGCGATCAGCCCACCACCCCCATAACTTCCATATCACTGTAAAAAGCAGTACTTCAAAAAAAAAAGAAGAACAAGTCCAAAAATAAGACATGCCCAATTCCAACACGCGATCCACGAATCAGTCGAAGCAATCGTGCAGCGACGTGCGCGAGAGAGACTGGGTAGTCTAAGTTTTGCGTCGGTAGAAGAATAAAAAGAAAAAGAAAATCCTTCGAGGCAGTTGGACTGACGCGGAAAAGAAAGCAAGAAACGTCACTAACCGGTCAATGCCAACGTTTCCCCTACGAAGCTTTATCGGTATACACCCATAGGTGCTGTACGTATGTGTACGTGTGTGGGGGAGAAGTAAAAGTAATCGATAACCACCTATACGGTTACCCGTCTCCGGCCATAACAAGCGAGAGAGAGAGAGAGAGAGAGAGAACGCAGCGAGCGCAAAGCCGCAGCCAAAGGCGTTCTCGTGTCGCTTCCGGTTGCCTCGGAGGTAGGGGGTGAAAAGCTGCTGCACACGCGCTCGGCCCGTAA
Source organism: Anagyrus pseudococci (assembly GCA_030522585.1). Lineage (NCBI taxonomy): Eukaryota > Metazoa > Arthropoda > Insecta > Hymenoptera > Encyrtidae > Anagyrus > Anagyrus pseudococci. Next base: position 58,891 of record JAPYYQ010000443.1, read on the forward strand.
ATCACGGCATTTTTTCGGCGGGAAAAACGTGCGCGGTGCGATGATGCGCGCCAACCGATATACGCCTCTCTCCCGCCCTAACAGTTTATTGCGCGATAAATTCCCAACCTATATACCTTTCCAAGTTCGACGTGGTCCCTCTGTACGAGCGAGACCAACCGGACGCGACGGAGATAAGGGATTCTTAATTAATTTTCCCCGCTGGCGGCAGCTGTGTTAATGAGACGCGCGACCGCTCTCGATCCGCTTCCGCTAAAGCGAGAGAGAGAGGCGAAACTTTGTATCGAGTTTGCCTCTCTTATCCCCCTACTCCCTTTGTTTCGTTGTAGTTTGTCTTTGATAAAGTCCACTTCGCTCCTACTCTCTGCGAGAGGCTGGACGAAAAAAAAAGAGGGGGAGAGGCTATCGGCCTGATGAAAAGCTGTTAAAAAATTGCGAGCGCGGGCCTTTGTACAACGTCGTCGGCGTCGATTATCGGGCTTCGATCCCTTATTTCCTGCGTATATACAAACGCGCCGGCTTAATTTACGTTGATAAAATTTTGCCAACGTCAGGGCTATACATATAAGTCGAAGCGTCGCGAATGATTTAGGCGCTGCGCTTCGGCGAATCTTACTTTTGCCTCCCACGGAAAAGCGCCGAGGGAGTGGGAGAGAGACATCGAACGTCGGCTTACGTATATTCCAACTTTTCCCGGGAATTGTTCTACTTCGGGAGATAGAGAGAGAAAGCCAATTAGGCGTCCCGGGCGCGCGCAGTCAGCGATAAAGCAAGTGCTCTCTCTCTCTCTCTCTCTCTTCGAGCGAATCGAGAAGCGCTTAAAGGCGGAAAAACAAACCAAGATATATATTTTCGCGAATCCGGGATTTTTCTTCGACTCAGCCTCGCGTTCGCGGTAGACCACGAATGAAAAGTAGAAGGAGCAAAAAATAAAGAAGAGGAAAGATAACACGCCGAAATCGCTTATTTATTTCCATAAAAGATTCCGGCTCTCGCCCATGCACGACACGCTTGCCTTCCACCGCCTTTCTCGAACACACACATATAGTGACGCGTTCGATCAATGAATAAACAAGGCTACACGAAAATCGGCTTTAAAATCGTCGTTAAAAAAAAAAGAGAGGGCAACAATCAATTACCCGAGTAAAAAGCCGCCCAGCGACCGGATCGACCTCAACCCCTCCTCTAGAGGACGTCGTCGAGCCGATAGACATAGAGAAGAAGAAAAAGAAGAAGAAAAAAAAGGCTCTGTTATACGGCAGAGGGGGGGGTGTCTAATGAGGTCAGCGCGCGAATTAGCCTGGCTCCGGGCCCACAGCCCGGGAGTCGTTTCTTCTACGCCTACGCGCCTACTCTCTACCTGCGAGAATCGCGAGAGAGAGCAAATAAACGAGAGAGAGAGAGAGAGAGAGCCGTGATATACGGCCTCGCTGGGATTTCTTCTTTCTCTCTCTCGTCGTCCTTCTGGAAATAGTCCGGGCAGGAGATGGCTTCGTTCGACTTGCTAAACGAATTGCGGCTGGAGGGCAGGCTGCTAATAATACAGAGCGCCGGAAGAGAAAATCATTGCTGAATGAGCGGGCTGAGGTAACTCGAACCATCACGAGATAGCAGGACGATATTTGGGGGGAGGCTCGATCGATGCGTGAAAAATGAATGCGCGAGATAGCGCGCCCGTATGTGTATCAACTTTGATTCGAGCCCGAGGAAGATAAGTTTCGCCGAAGGGCGTCTGACTAGACGCGGCTGTTTCTACTGAACGACGATATAAAAAGAAGGGGGACGTTTCGCTCGGAGTAAGAGAGTCTCGTTGAAGAATTAGAGTTTCAGAAATTCTGATGTTTTCGCGGCTGCATCTCCTCCCACCTTCTGTTTCTCTCGGCTGCGTGACGAGAATACACGAGCCTACAACGTAACCCTCGGAAATATACACGCACGCAAGTCGGAGGTAGAACGAGGCGATTAATCAGCCGGCGCGACTTTTTGCAGCGGCCAGCCGACAGAGGATCTTAAAGACGGCCAGATTAATCATTGGGACTTGGAGGTCAAGCCCAGCTTTTAAAAATAAACCCCTCCCAGCAAGCCACGCATAACCGTGCGTAAACCTAAACACAGACTTATAAATCAGGTGATTCGTCACACAGACGCAGGATTCCTTGACCGGCTACAAGCTTTTTCCCTTTACACCCTCGAATATACCTGTTACACCCTTGTCCAGTATATTCTATACAAGTAAATTCGACCTATCGCCATCACCTGCAAAGAAAGAGCCCGGATTTTTCGGACGCTCTCGAGACCATATCCGGAATTCCGTTCGCCGCCGATATGGCCCCGCGATAAGATGTTATTTAATTAGTTTTACGATCGGCGCCACGGTAGAAAGAAGGAGAGCGAGAGAGGGGGCAAAAGGCTAGAGCGGACGCATAAAAGTTTTACGAGCGAAGTTATGTAGGAAGCCCGGGGGTAAGGGGGGGAGGGGAAGAGGATTCAATCGCGCGGCTGAGCTATTGGTGGCGAAGAAGGAAGGTAGGGAGGGAAAGGCTTTCGGCTTATATAAAAACGGCGCGATTTCCATTAAATCGTCGAGCGAGCTGGCGCTAGTCCAACAGCCATCCGACGACTTTGCCCTCTGTGACGAATGGAAGAGGGGGAGGGAAGAGATGAAAGAAGCCAACGCGACAAGTGCATAAAGAGCCTGGAGTAGCCCGAGAGATATACAACTTCCTCCAGAGCTGCGGCTTCAAGAGAGTAAGCAGCCTCTCTCGAGAGATATTTGCCTGGGATTTTTGGGCATCTGATAAATCAAAAACCTTAATCGCCAGACTTGCTATGTAACTCACCGACCGATCGATCCTACCGGCTGGGTATGGGCTCTTTAATCAACAGCACCCCCCATGTTTCCAGTTAACGCTTCTGTGTTTCCGGAATGCCCGGGGAAGGGTGAAGGGAGGGAAGGCTCGAAAGACACGCAGCTACGGAATTTATGTGTCTCGGCCGAGTAGAAAGGGGGGGGTAAAGGCGTTTAGCACGATCGTCTGGATTGCCAAGGTCGAGCTAGGTGTGGACGATAAATAAGAGCGCCTCGGCGACACTTTCGCACAAACTCCGGGACTTGGGCTATCTTTTATGAGGAGGAGAGGAGACGCCCGAGGCTTTGATATGTCAGCGCGTCCGGGTTTTTCGGTTGTTTCCCTCTTGGACTCGGGGGGCTTTTCATTATACGCGGCACATAATTTTACTCCGCAGGCGCGAAAGCGAGTGTCGCTTTCTCTCTTTCTGGCCGCTGCAGCAGCAGCGTTTATTGTGTTTCTCGTAAGCTCAGTTTTGATTTAGTTCGCTCGTAAAGTTCGCTCTTAATGCAACGAAGCTATGACGCTGCGGGTGTCACGTATACACAACTGCACGTACTTGTTGTACTTGTTCCTCAAATTTGAACTCTCAGATTTGAGAGACAATCTTACACCTTCCGGGGAAGGTAGGAGAGTATATAAACGTCGAAAATGGAAGTTGGTCAGGAAAGTGTAGAGAAAAGGGAGAAATAAAACGCGATAGTAGAGCGATTTCGTCGCGTGTTGTTTGGAGTGCGCGTGTATAGGTGGTTCTGGTGGTAACGAAAAATACGTTTAGATGCGCCATCCCGAAAAACAGCCCCGAGCTCTGTGTGTCTATTGGCTTTTCCCTCTTTCTCTCTCGTGACCCGTGCGCAGAAAAAGGGAGTCGCGTCTCGAAAATGCAATTTTCGTGTAAACGGATATATACATCTATTGGCAAAAAAAACGGGAGAACGTCTTTGAAATAACAATCGCTATTTAAACCCAGCGTATTACACGAGGTAAAAAGAGAATTTAGAAAGAAAAGAAAAGGGGTAGGATTATTCCAGCTATGATTACGTGCGTAGGTATATATGTAATACAGTTGAATTGGAGAAGGAAGGTCGCAGTTGGCCGGAGGAGAGGGCATTTGGATATAAATGAAAAGAAAGAAAAGAAATGAAAAAACACACGGAGAATCGCCGGAGGGCTGATGGCTAACGGACGGGCAGAAAGAAATCTGAAATTAAATCGAAATGACTGCGTAGACACGGAGGGGAAAATTCAAATTTCAAGGCGCGCGCGCGCACAAAGCGAACGATAACTAAGCGACCTTTACCCTGAGGAGAGGGGGGAGGAGGCTAAGGACAAAGGAGGACGATGTCGACGCTGAGGGCCAATTACAACGCGGAAAGGCTTTCGCTTATTTAACGTTTTTTTTTCTTCTTCTTTTTCTCTCTCGATTCGCGTTACTAACACGACGATGGTACGAGCGACCGGCTCTCGATAAAGTAACTCGCTTCCTTTTCAATTATATTCCCAGCGAAATTGACTTTAAGATTTTCAGATAAATTGATTCGCCTCGATTTGCGCGGGCACCACAACAAAAACGAAACACAGTATCGCTGTGTGTCTAAAAATATCTTAATGGAATACACGGTGGGTGTATTTTAAGAAAGAGTTATTCTTTAGAAATTCGCTTAACAAATGTATACGTTAAGAAAGAACAAAAAAAAGGCGCGTTTTATCAATTAATCAAGCGTATTCGGAGAATGCGATCGCATCGATGTACGTATATCGCTAGACTGATAATGATGTATCGATAAGAGGAATACCGAGGGTAATGGCGAACACGTGAGCTTTATCGGATAAGAGCAAATAAAAAAAAGAAATAATAATATTAGGCCTGATATAATAAATACACGCAAACACAACCAATCGCGTGCGTCTACCGAAAAAGCGGTCTCAAGCTCTCTCGCTGGCTAATTGAAACGTTTTATGTCGCGCGCCTCGACACAGCGCGCTCTTTCTTTCTCTCTCCCTCTTTTTCTTGATCGTTATTTAATCCGCGGGAAATCTACGTTTTTGCGCACGGCACAATAAACGCGCCGAGGTAAAAAAAGGCCGAATTAAGCGTAATCGCTCGAAATAAATCTAGATCGGGCGTTTAAGCAGGTATACGGTACAACTGTACGTCGAATAAAGACGCCCGCCCGTCACCCGAAGCCCTGCATACAGAACACGCATTCGTACACACGCGGTGCTGGAAAATTACGCGAGTGTCTTAAGGCAAGGCCGGGCTCAAACGCAAGGAGGGCCCCTGGATATAACCATCAATTACGCATTCCTTCCTTCGTCCTCTCTCTTTTCCAGAAGGAGAGCAGTTTTGGCATGCCAAGGCTGAAGCGCGTCCTCTTAACGAGCTCCACGAACGTGCATACACGCTCATGGAGCAGTGCGAAAAGAAAGGGAAAAAACGGCAGCGACAAAGTCCACTTTTAATCTTCCTACCTCCCCTTTATGTATACACGGAAAAAGCTCTCTCACGTAGTCGTTGTAACAGCGCTCGTTTAAATCGCGTTACACCGAAAACTACAGCGGTATTATAGCGCTACCGTTGTTTCTTTGTTTTTAATTAGACTCAACGCGGATTTTTTTAGACATGGATATACTATCGAGAGAGAGAAAGGGAAGGGAGGGCGGAGGGAAAGAGTGACGTTGAAAATTGCCGAGGCGGGCTTATTTTAATTCGAAAGCTACGCGGCTTTGTACGCGTATCCTTTAAGTAGATAAAGCCGGCTCTAGTCCGCCGCCCGGTTTAACATTCATACACGTAGAAAAAAGTATAAATAAAAATTACAAAATTTTTTTGTAAAAATTACTATACTGTATAGTTCCGGTGGTACATACTCGGTTTATAGGAAA